>JPJW01002359.1:0-14740 GCA_000750755.1 Pseudogymnoascus sp. VKM F-4513 (FW-928)
GGGGGGGGGAGGGGTCATGTGGTAATCGCGTGTCCTCTCGACTGCGATTGGATGTTAATCGCACTTGGGGGAACTGCGTGGATTATTTTAAAGGTAGAATTAGCCAAGGAGACCTGGTAATCTAGTAGTGATGCGATTTGTCTGGCAACTCCGCCACTGGCAGCGAGAATAGAGCGGGCCCGTGAAAAGCACAACCCCAGCTACATGCTGAATCAATATAACCTCAAGACCAAAAAAGATGATGTTATTACACGGTGAAAACTATGTCGAAAGGATATGATGCCCCATAGTGTACGCGTGTATGAATGTGACGGCGAGTATTCTCCCAGACTCGAGCTTGGACGAATGAAGTTTTCTATTCGACGGTCCCTTGAAAGACAAAATAGGAATTGTATGAAAAATGAAGCATGGAATCAGATCCCTCCAAAGAATGCATAGATCTACAAGCAAAATAAATAAATAAATATGGAAGCAAGCGCTTAAAACCTATCGTATATCTGGCTCTGTGATTGCTCTCTTGGTTGAGACTCGGGTTTGAGTCAAGCTCCCTCCACTGATAATTCAGGAAATGTTAGAAGTCCCCATAAAGTTTAAAATGTCAAAAAGCAAATAATTCAAAGAGCAAGATGAAAAAACTGGGTATCTTCTTCATTCAGAAGATGCTGCTAAGAATCTCATCGACTTACAAATTTTGTTGTTGTCTTCATGACGTTGGAGTACTGAGCTTCGACTACAAGTGGGGTGGATTACTAACGGGGCACGGACCAAAAGTGTCCCGAGGGACTTACTTTATCCAACGATATTGAGCCTCAAAGTAGATGGATAGGCTGCTCAACTTGCTATATGACGCTGGTAGTAACAAGACACACACGTTACTTTCGCCTTATTCGGGTGGCCACAAGATTGATCTAAATGTATTTGGAATGCCGTTACTTGTAATACGACACGACCGGCGTCTTCCTTAAACTTATTGTTTCAACATCGCTGGAGTCACTGGGGACGACGTCTGACATCGAAACCGAAGTAGCTGAGGTATAGGCTTCTTCCAAAGATCAGAATGAGGGTCACAAGGAGTTTAAACCGGGGCTTTATTGGCCGCAGCATTGATGAACTACAGAGATATTCAAGGCTAGGTATGGAAACCAGTCCCTTTTACTCCAATACATTCTCATCCAAAACGAATTGCTGATCTTTGTTACCTTGGCAGCATTAAAGGGCGAGGCTATTAGGCTTCCCACGGCTCCCTACGTTCTAAAGACTTTCGATAACCCCGAAGAAATTACCACATGCAAAGTTATATCCGATGCTGATATGGGTGGTTTTACCAAAGCTAACCTCGATTGGAACCCGCCCGATGCCTCCTCGAGTTCTAAGTCAGCAAATAACCCTCAGGGGTATGCAAGATTCCATGGAAGCATATCAATTGATCTTCCAGCAAACAAACCCCAAATACAGCGCACCGGCTATGCTGCTTGGAGAACTCGAGACAGGCCATCAACGATTTTTGGAAAAAGCCTCTGGGACATCGACCCTTACACATATCTGGCGATGCGTATAAAATCTGATGGACGGAAGTACTTCGTCAACCTACAAACGGAATCAATTGTGCCGAGCGATATCCACCAGCACAGGGTATATGCTCGAAAACCGGGAGAATGGGAAACTATTCTCATTAAGTGGAATGATTTTGTTCGCACCAATCATGGAACTGTAATGGAACCACAAACGGAACTAATGCGGCAAAAGGTGAGGACTATTGGCATTGGTTTGATCGACCGAGTGCCTGGAAAGTTTGATATTTCTATAGAGAGTATATGGGCAACAAACAATACTACAGTGGACGGTTCTATTGAGGGTGGGGGATTGGAGGAAGGCCAGTTGAAGAGCAAACATGGCGCGAATATTAGATGGAATGGCAGCAAGCCTTTGTAGATTAGTCCTTGCGTAATAATAAGACGGGGAATATCAAGTGTCTGTACTTGATCACTCGAGGCCTCCATATACACCACGTGACCACGTGACCACGCGAATTATTTGCTTTCAATGCAAACATATAACGCGATTATTTGGGGCAAGGTCTAATCCAAATACCCCCCCAGAGAAACACCTTGGTGACTGTTCGAACGAAGCAATGGGACTTAATCAAGAGAATTACGGCTACTACTAATCACCACAAAGGCCACTAGAGTCAGCACACCAAGCCATGCTGTGCCCCTTCACAAACTACTCATGAAGCCATCGACATGGCAAGATACTTGACTCCCGCCAGTATCGGGATTTTGTGCCTGATCGAGTTGTATACCGATTCGGCGGTGCCAATATCATCTACAGTTCCCATACTGTCCTTTATTGTCTCTAATTTGCTGCCTCCGAGCCTTCCAAAGGCTTGCGATCACTTCTCAGGTAATGAGACACTCGAAGATCGTGCCGATTTAATCATCTCAATCGAGGACTTTGAGAGGCTTCTCTCAGCCTATCCATCCGCGTCTGGCCTTCCAGGCCGAAAATTATGGGATGTTTTCTTGATGAAGTTGTGGGACATCAACTCACTCCATGCGCTGCATGATTTCTTCGAGCGGAGGTCGCATCTGCTTACGAAAACCCGGGAGGATGCTCAAATGGACACGGATATGGGAATACCACCACCAAGCCAAACCATGATCTTACTGTCGAGGGCGAGTCCGCTTGGGGCCTTTGTACGAAGAGCACAGTTAGAGTTTACCAGGCTGAAGTTTCAGGATACGTTGAACCTATGGACAAGCTTCATTGCATATCGCCAGGCAACCTTAAGTACCTGGAAGAGGAGGAACGCAAGCGTGGGGACTTGGAGCTTCGATGCTGTATTGGAAGAGGCGGATAAAGAATGGGACCAAAGTATGTTGCAAACATTAGTCAGTGTAGCCTATCCCAACGTCTTTGCGCACCATGGCAGAGCGGACGGGCTCATTAGCACGAATGACGTTGAGAAACTACTCGAGTTTCAGATCGAGCAGATGCAGAGTAAGCGACCCTTCTCCGGGCACATATGCATAGCTAATGATAGAAGAACTTGGAAACCGAGTTCCAGAGACTCTGCAACAACAATTTGAAGAGATCCTCCGCGGCGACGTCATGGTACCAAGCTTATCGCATTATGTTAAGTATGGTTATTCCGATGTTGTTCTCTAGAGTTGCAAGATCTCTTCTAATGTGCATTAGGTTTCTTGATGCTTGGAGAGCGGGAGATTATCCCACGTCTTTTGACAACCTGCACAGATTCTTCGACTATACAATGCAAAACAGAGATAGACTGTTTTATCAGTATGCGCTGCTAAACCTTGCTGTGCTCCAGGCAGATTTTGGGTGCTATCATGAAGCAGCGGCTGCAATGCAAGAAACTGTTTCCACAGCAAGAGAGAATAAAGATATGGGATGTTTGAACTTTAGTTTGAGCTGGCTGTATCATTTCGGAAAAGCACACCCAACGGTTATAGACCCCGCCGATAAGACCAACATGCTGGGGATAAAAAGAGAGGGCCTTACGTTTCTTCGTGTTAAAGCGAAAGAGTCAGGCATGTGGAGCCTGTGGAGTTCGTCTCTTCTCAGTGAAGCCAAGATGGGGCTTTCCGCTGGAGAAAGTGTGTCTGGTGCATTTGAAAATATCCTAAGGAGTTCACAGCTCACTATAAGTAAGAACATGATGAGCAACGTTGGAGTTCAGATGTTGCTGCAGTCATCTCTATGGAGCCGTCTCGGCATCACGTACCTTGCGTGGTCATATTGCGAAAGCTTTCTGCATAGTTACTGCGGTATCGCCCCGTTCGATGATATTCTCAAGGTTTCCTGCCGTTCTGCCTATCTCCTTGGCCAGAATGGCCAATTCGCTGAAGCTCGTTTGAAACTTGAGCGGCTAGACCCAAACTCTCTGCGATCACTGAAAGCAAGCCAATACTGGCTCATATTTCGTGGAATTCTGCAACTGCGGCAAGCCCTCCGCGGAGGAGACCTAAACAGTGCACATCAACTATTGTTGCAGCTCCTCCAATGCCGAGGTGGCGACCCGGACGTCTCATTTGAGCTTAATATTCTACATATTGAATTAATGGTTCAGCGCGGTGATTACGATAATGCTCTTTGCCGCGTTGAAGAGATATCATCGAGCTTCAAACACGAAGGGGAGGATATATTCTTCCGCCTGAAGCTTCTCAACATGAAAGCTCTTCTTTTTAACAAATGTGACCGCCCACAGAAAGGCTTTTCGGTTGCAGTTCGTGCAGCAGCAATCGCTTGGCGAGCGCATCTACTTCCACCTTTGTGGGAAGCCATGGGAATCATTGCTTCTGTTCTCACTTCGTTGTATGAGTTCTCCGCCGCATCTCGGATTCTCGCCACCATTATTCCACGCGCATTGGAATGTGAAGATGCCGCATTATCTGCAGAGTTGTGGGGGTTCCAAGTGGACGCCTATATGGGAGAGGCAGGACAGGCGACTTTCCAGAGCTTGGAGCAGAAGGATATGTTAACATTGGCCTTGCAAGGCGTCGGGCGCTGTTTTGGGGAATGGTCTAAGTTAGGAGATAAAAGAAGAATGAGCGAGTGTACTGCGAAGAAGGGGTTAATTCTTATCGCTCTCAGAGAAGTTGAGGCGGTGGCGGATGCGAAAGAGATGTATAATAACTTGATGGCAGCATTAATTACAAGATAAAGAGCGAGTCCGTCGTGGCAACTCTGACACCGACATGAAGGTCGAGAGAGAATCAAAACATCCGAGATGAACATATTTTCGGAGATATTCTACGTTCGTCTTCGATTGTTTTGAATGTTACTATGCATAGACATGCCACAATGCCCTTTGGAGACAACAGTTACTACAGATGTGCGCCGTCGCTTGCAGTAAAACGTTTGCGTAGTTACTTGTTGTCATTTGCAGTCGTGTTCAAAAGTAGCTAGGAGGCAACATCCCATCGGGTATTCACGAGATTCTACTTTATACGTTCCTTTGCGGTAAGTCACGATAGCGACAAAATTAAAATCGTAGGATATGAGATGCTGTTCTTAGCGTATTTGTTTATGTAGACTTCAAGATAATGTACAGGTCCTCTGTCCGCAATTATTTCCAGAGCGATAGCCACTTGACGTGGTCACTTTCCCATTTCAGCTCCTTCAAAAGACAAAAAACGTGTCCAGCTTATTCCGCAGGTTTGTGGTAGTTAACCGCGTCATTCCAGCTATAACACGGGTTAGTATGTGTTATCAAACAAAATATTATGTAGCGGTTCAGGCTCTAAATTGAAAGTCGAGGGGATTCTTACAAAAGAGTCTTGTCTCCGTTTCCCCAGAAGAAGTTCTTGGAGCGGACGTTCTGGTATGGGTATTCAGGGCGTTCCTCCAGTGGCTCTCTGTGCGCCCAGTGCTCCCAATGCTCGTTCCAGAGGTTGTAAGCGTTGACTCCGGAAATGATCAGGCAAGGGATCACAGCACTGTACATGGTCAGCTCTGCATTATTTCATATGTCGCCCTCTCATCGTCTTGTGCCTTTCCTGCCCTCTCATCGCTATGCATTATCCGTGCACATGCTGAATTCCGATCTCCGGCGACAGGATTTAGGTCGACCTACTAGATGGAAAGCTTCCGCCACAAATCTGCATTACAATAATATCAGCACGAATTCACATTCTTGTCGGGTATCGCAACTTACCAGAGGTAGCGGCCGCATGGTCCTTGACGGCCTGTCGCTCGCGGTTGAAAGCGTTATCCTGAACGCCGGCTGGGAGCTTGGCTTCGGCGTGTGCAAGGCGCTTCTGGATAGCTTGTCGCACAACCTGGGAGCGAAGAGGTGCCGCAGCACGGACAATGGTGCGTGAAGAGAACATGGTGCTGTAATAACATGCAATTGGTAGTCAATGAACAATGCCTCGGAGAACGATGAGGTCGACCAACTTTCACGCTAGACATTACCGATTAGTCATCGGCAATGAGCCGCAGCCGACATATGTTTAGTCACGTGACAAAGGTGTTCATTGGTGAATCTTGACCCAAGTTGAGATGTCTGAATATAATGATAGCCTACATCAAAATTTCGGAGACCTCATTTCTGGATGTCTATAAGTTAATGGAAGCGATGCAGTAAAATTACTCGCACACTCGAAATAATATGGTGATAATTCACCATGGGGCTACGGATAACAACTTGGAACGGTAAGGTTACTCTCAGAACAGACACTTACAGCAACTTACTTTCGCATAGTGAATGGAATAAGGTCAGTATCATCATAATAATACCATGCAGTGAAATATGTCGGGTTTTTATATCTGCAACTAAGCTGAGATTACTCACACTCATCAGGAACCCGTTTGGATATCAACCATGGCGAGAGAAGAAAACCTTCGGGGTTAGTTCGGCTGCATTGATGCTCGAACAGAGCAGAAATGGATCCATACTGACGATCGACTAGGCAATGTTTGACATCCTCGAAGCAGATATAGTTATTATGCAGGAGACAAAAATCCAGAGAAAGGACCTTCAAGATGACATGGTTCTTGTGCCTGGTTGGGATTCATTTTTCAGCCTCCCCAAGCATAAAAAAGGTGATCGCGCGATTTCCACGAGTTTACATGGTTACTTATGCTTATGCATAATCGCAGGGTATTCTGGGGTTGCCATCTATACTCGTTCAAGCGTTTGCTCCCCGATCCGAGCCGAAGAAGGAATTACTGGCATTCTTTGCCCCCCTGGCAGCTCACAAAGCTTTTTTGATCTCGCCGAAGCCGAGAGAATTGGCGGATATCCAACCATTTCACAGTATGGGGATTGCACGTTAGATGCCGCCACACTCGACTCAGAAGGCCGCTGCATGATACTCGAATTCCCTGCTTTTGTTTTGATTGGAGTCTATTGCCCAGCCAACCGTGACGATACCAGAGATGATTTTCGCCTTGGCTTTCTAAATGTCCTCGATGCGAGAGTACGCAACTTAGTGGATGCTGGAAAGAGAGTGATACTGGCTGGGGACTTGAATGTTATTAGGGAGGAGATTGATACAGCGAATGCCCAGGAGAGAATGCGAAAGGAAGGGGTTACTGCAGAAAATTTCTTCTCTGCGCCAGCTCGCAGGCTGTTTAACCATCTGGTTGAACATGGCAAAGTCTATGGCGAAAGAGATGAAGGTCGAGCTACGCCTGTTCTAACAGATATATGCCGTGAATTCCACGACCAGCGGAGAGGCATGTTCACGTGCTGGGACCAGAAAAAGAATGCACGACCAGGAAACTTTGGATCTCGCATCGACTATATATGCGCGAGTCTAAACTGCAAGAATTGGTTCTCTGAGTCAAATATTCAAGAGGGGCTTATGGGATCTGATCACTGTCCGGTCTATGCTGTCATCAGCGACAAGGTGCAACTTGACGGGAGAGAGGCTGATATTAAGGACCTTATGAACACCGTGGGAATGTTCCGAGATGGTTTTCGCCAACGCGACTGGACCGTCAAAGATCTGCTTCCTACCTCTGCCAAACTCCTCCCAGAATTTGATAGAAGGCGTAATATCCGAGACATGTTTATGAAGATTCCGCCTCTTACCAAAGAAGAAAGCTTTACAAGTTTGGGTGAAGTTGGTAGCGAAACCAGGCCTGAAAGCTCAACAGGTGACAGCTGTGAAGCGGCGGAAAAGGGGTTGAAAGATCCTTTTGGTACGGCACCCCAACCTTGCGTGTCAAAACAACAAGAAAGAACAACATCGAATTGCAATACTGGAAAAATAGTCAACCCCACAATTTCTAAGGGCAAGCGTCCCGCAGAATCTCTCCCCTTTCGACGAGATCAGAAACGCACTAAACTTGCCAGCGCAAGGGCTTCGACAAGCAAGAATCCGCAGAGAATGGCCCAAAGCACGTTGCAAGGCTTCTTCACGCCGAAGACACGATCTCCAGGTGGACAGCCCGATGTCGACGCCGATACCCCACCTTCGAACCCTGCCAACAGTAACCACTTTCTCAGTCAATTCCCGGGGCAAGAGTTAGCTTTAGGATCAGGCCAGGAAGCCCAGGAGGACCTTGCTTCACACAACGCCACTGAAGGGCACAATACCCCTAATGACGCCAAATATTTGACAACTCCTGCCAACATTGATAAAGGAGAAGATATTATCGACCCAATTGCAACCAAAGAGTCATGGTCAAAGATCCTTGGGGGGCGTATGGCACCTCGCTGCGAGCATAACGAACCATGCAGAATGCTATCCACGAAGAAACCTGGCGTGAATTGCGGGCGGTCGTTCTACATATGCGCCAGACCACTTGGCCCTTCGGGTGAAAAGGAGAGAGGCACACAGTGGCGCTGTGGAACCTTTGTATGGAGTAGTGAATGGATTGCTGACCCTTCATGATGATTATTCTCCCATGGCAAGAAAGGAAGTTCAGAGAAGAAGCAGCGTGCAATCACTGGGGCACGACGAAAAGACATTGAAGTACGCAGAGCTTCCGGACAGTGGCGATGCAACCATCCTGCTCTAACTTTGCATCCAACGTGGCTGCTCGTCAATACGAGTTTAATATCCTGTAGATATTAAACTTTCGAACCTACAGACTCAAGTTTGAGCTTCTTGAGATCCTACAGGGGCCTCCATATTTTGGTGGAGTAGCCACCCAGAATTATGCTGAGAAAGGCGCTGGCTATTTCATGGCGCAACAAGGCGCCCTGGGTCTCTAAAGGTTGGAGACCGTTTGGCATAGCAAGGAATGCAATCGCGAATCAGAATATATGAACTCCATGGAGGAAAGGTTTGGACTTCTATTCGGGGATGGCGCACGGGCCCCAAGCTATAAGTTCGTGATTTCCCTTTCGGGACGACGCACGGGCCCCAAGCTGGAAATTTATGGTTTCTCTTTCGGGATGACGCACGGGCCCCAAGCTCCAAATTTGGAATTTCCGTTTCGGGATAGCCACCAAGGCTCTGCAACATGTCAAAAATGAGAAAATTAAATTTGCGTCAGCTGTGTCAGTTTCTCGAATAATGCTAAATAAATATTCAAACTATACCCAGTAGATCCCGGTTATCAATGCCAGGAGCGTCACGCCAACATTGGTGCTGTGATTGAATGGATGCTGGGGATTAGCATCAAGGACATTTTATGCTTTCGTAGATTTCGGGTTGCAATCATTATTAACGAGCACAGCAAATAGTGGACTGCATTCTCTGCTTCAAATTGAACATTCGTGGTTCAGCTATCTTATCCCAACCCATCCCATGCGATGCTGAAACCCAAGGACGAACGCAAACTCAAAGCAAACCAACTCATTGGTGAAACCCGTTGCCTGATCTATATCCGGTATCTAGCTAGTCCCTTCCATCTCTCCCTTGGAAACTGGCAATCCATCGCAGTAGAAGTGTGACGCTCGAACTTGCTCGGGTTAGCTTGTTGTCCCATAGTCCATCCAGAGTATGAGTGCTTGGATAACGTACCTGTTGAGATGATCACTGGCAGTGTGGACCCATTTCATGAACACTGGTTTTCGAAATCGTTCATAACCGACGCGGTAAAAACACGGGCGTAATGTTGATTTTGAGAAGGTGGTATCGTGCTTGTGCGATATTATACCTGCGAAGCGAAAGAAAACAAATCTGTCTGTAACGTCCACAATACATTGTAACAAACAAGAACTGGCATTGTTCCGATGAGAAAACAAATGTACGCAGCGAGTTCGACGATAGCGCCATGGCAAACCCCTCCTCGAATTGGTTCGGGATGTTTGAATCCGCGGACTTCAAGAACATGCACGCGTTCTACTCAGAGAAAATTGGGGCTGAGTTGACCATTGAGACCAGGACAGAGGAGCTTGCGGGAGTGGCTTTTGTAACCGCACGTTTCTTGATGTCGCCTGACTTTCGTGGCTGGCATCTCCAATTGGGATAATCATTGTTGTGCTGACGCTTGAGTTTCAAGGCCTCCGATTGATATTGCATCTTCACCTTTTTTCCAGAAGCAGCCCACATCTGAGCGATAATAGACGCTATTAAATGTTAGTCCGTGGTTTTCTTTTGAAAAGCCGGTCCTCTAAGATTTATTGCACTTACAGATCTGACCGAGGGTTGCATCCGGATATCTCTCCTGAACAAGCTGGCGTTTATCGCGGCGGAACAGGATGAAACAGTTTGGTGGCTTTGTGATTTTTTTGTTTCCGGGGGTGACTTCAACAAGAGTGCTTTTTCCGAAGTTCGATGCACAATCAGAAGAGTTTGGGATCATCATCTCCCACTTCCGAAGAGGGATTATTGCCGCGTGTTGGTAGATGACGGTCTCACAATATATCAGTGCCTCATTGGAAGACATGTATTCCGCCGGGGCAATCTCGAACAGGCTGAAGATTGGATCGTAGGCGATAGATACATCAGCCCGAATTTCATTTCTTCAGAATGTTAGAGTATAATAGTGAGGCTGGGTTTGTGAACTTACGCGTAGTTGTGCGCAACTCTGGCAAGTCTCCCTGGCCCCATAGAATCCACTATTTCTTTCGGGAGATAGAATGTAGGCATGTTCTCGTGTATGGATTTAAAGTAAAATTCCACGGAAGATCGGATCTGAAACATGGCTGTATCGTTGAGGTTGTCGAAATCGCCTGGTGCTGAAGTTGTTGATGCCATGATGCTTTCTTGATAGTGCTAGGTGACAGTGGCAGACTTGACAAATGGCTTCGCAAAATAAGAAAGGTAATGGTGTACGTTACTGCCAAGTTGGGGTGCAAAGTAAAGCTGGGATCTGTTGGTTATTGATCAGAATTAAATGTTGGTGGAAGGGTAGGAGTGAAAATGGTTCCGAACCAACAAATAATATTGTGCGAGTTAGCTTGTTCGAGGACACAAAATTATACCAGCCACAAATAATCCCCCAAGGTAACACTTTCACCTCAACTTCACAAAACAATTTGTATATCCTTACTATCCTGACACGGTGGAAATTGTGAAGAAACAACAACAAGTCTACAGAGCATTACTTTTCAACTCTGAATACAGCACCATGGAATCATCCAACCCCATGAGACAGAGAAAGACTGGGAAAACGAAAGATGCTCTATTTCCAGGAGAGGCAAGCAACTCGTTCAGGAGATGGGATAAAGGAATATCCGCAAGTAAATGTTCACGCTCCTACTATTTAACACGAGCTAAAAACAACAGCAAATACTTCCAGACTGAGAAAATGCTCCGGGCCATTTCTTGGTGCCATGATGCGGAGGATGGAAATGAATTTGGTTCACCTCTTGAGCACTATACACGTTGACAGCATTCTGAGCGGAAAGATGACTTTTAGTCGAAGATTGTATACTTCATTTGAAAATATCTGGAGAGAAACAGAACGACTAAAATCTGACCCTGAGCTGTTTCCATCTGAAAAGCACAAGCAGTACTTCTGGTATGTCATGGCAGGCCTTACGAAAAAGCTAGAAGATGTCCACAATATACACGAATCCTGGTCCAACGACAATCAGACTTTATTCGACTTTCAACCGATCAATCTGAACTCACTTGAAGACAGCCTTACCAAGTTCTGTGGGGCATGCGATAGAATATGCCTCCTTGAGCTTCACAGTCTTCCATTGCCACTCGAAATGGCAAAACAACGTGGGCTTGTTTTATTAAATGGCTTGGATCGTGGAACGGGGTACATCTATTCCGACTTCGACTGGCTCAACAAATGTGCCAGAGAGGGCATAACAATCCCTGGACAGGACGGCAATATGTACAGGATTCCTCGAGTCAACGAGGTTTCGTCCGACACACTCCAAGATACTCGTGTTTGTCGGTGGCGATTGCGAAGCAAATGCTGGCGATGCAAGGAAACCTGGGTTGAGCATACTCTCGATGAAGACAATCCATTGGAGCGGAATGGGCCAAGCACCAAGAAGACGTGGAGGAAATGGTTCCGAAATTTGAATCAATCGTTTCGCGCCCATCGGAAGGGTATTCAATCGAACAATTTTACAATTCGCCAACGAATCCCCCCCAGCGCTGGAATGCTTCTGCGGCGGGCAAGGTTCATGTATTCTTCCATTGGGCGACGCTATGAAACTGTAAGCTTGGAGATGGAAATCCGAAGAAGTACTTTATGATCTAACATTGCTAGGAATACAAAGATAAGCTTAGAAAAAAGAAGACGGTAGAGTTATTTGGTCCTAAAAATTGAAATACAACACTGACACATGGCAGAGTGCATTCCAGCTGGCTCAGGCCACGGGAGAAAATTATCTTCTTCTGAAGCAGAGGGAAAATCACGTAGGAAGGATTAAACTTCCATTTATACCCGTATGTTCCCACCATACAACACATGTCACAACCCTCTGACTTATTTTTTTTTAGCTTCGCACAGCAGGTAGTGTAGGGGCCGCTGAGAGCATTGAAAGCTTGTCACTTGCTGTTCGGTCTTTTCAAGGCCGGCTTCACGGCGAAGGACTGGGGGTACCGCTTGTAATGGAAGTCACAAGGCAAAATCGACCAAAAATGACTTGATCAATGGAAATTCTTAGTGTCAATTCTTCAAATATAGTTAGCTGCTTCCAATGAGTGTTGTGATTGGAAATAAATAGCGACGCTGCTTTAATGGCGTGGCGTTAAATGTATCACTTCCTTTGTTAAGATTCGACTCGCTACCAAGAGGCGCGCCCACTTCACCCTGACAACTACAAAAAGCGTTGTATCTCGGGAGGATAAAACATCGCAAATAATCCATTAAATCTTCTCAACCTCCTGTCAAATAAAGATCGTTGAACTTTTACGAACTGATCTTCATTGTTTCGTTCATATTTCACGATAACTATTTCGCCTTCCAACTGTTACCAAAATGACCGATCCAGGCCAACTGGAAAGGTTTGACGACAATGCAACTGCTCCATCAAAATTCGCTCAACGCACTCAATATTTTGATCGCACGACCGCGTTGAACGCCATGTCATTGACCTCCCCTACCACGATGCGTCCGTTGAACTCTTGGATGGCTTTTCGAAGTAAATAAATTCGAGTGAAATACCACAGATCTGAGCTAATGTTACTAGGCTATTACGCAAGAATGTTCACCGATGCCCAACAGAAGGAAATTTCGACCTATTTAACGACGCTATGGCAACAGGATCCGTTCAAAGCAAAGTGGTCGATCATTGCCAAAGTCTACTCCATTATTCGTGACTGCCGCGGAAAAGCACTGGCTCCACTGGACAAGTTTCTCGAAATTTCTTGTCCAGCTATCGGCATTATTCCTATTCACGACTACCTTCCCAAGCTGAACTGGGTCATGAATATTCAAGACGATGGTAGCAAATTGCTTGTCCAGACTGGTCCCCCAGACATGGCGACTATGGAAGACCAGTTCAAACACACTACAATGAGCGAGAGTGAGATCATTGCACTTTGCATCAACCGTGGTTATATGCCACCTGCCAAAGAAGTATTTCGGGACATGAACGACAACGGCCAGCGCCTTATGGCTTCGCTCCCTCAGTTCAACCCAACACCGGCTAAAGTCGAGTTCCTCCAAAACGTTTCCAAGGACCCTCTTGGTATGGCAGCAAGAATTTTCGACCTTGACAGAGACCATCCTTATTTGGAATTGAGCTTCCCATCATTGATTTGGACCGGGAGAATGACGGATATATACAACCCACCAGATACCACATCGATGGTCGGCGATGGAATGGACAATGAGTACTACAATACTTTCGACATCAGCAATCCGGCACAGACAACTGAATACCTGGCAAGCCTGGGTTATACGCGCCCTCTGATTCAGCTACCACGTATGTTGTCCTGCTATATATCACACTTGTTTCTCCTGCTTACTTGTGACAGCTATTGAACGCAGCGAAAGTTACGCATTGGAAGATTCATTCTAAAATGCGCTCAGCACAGGAAGCTCAGGATGTTTGGTCGTTTTATCTGTGGCTTCGAACCATGAAACATCACCATTCCATTTGTACCCCTGCGCCATGTTTTCCATGTGAGAAGTGACGTCCAGATAAAGAAGCGCGCCAAGGAATATAAGTTGTAAACCTGTCCCACCGCACCTTGCCGCATCGGTCGCGGCGTAGTCTCCACCCAACACGCCATCAGCTCTTTCCCGCACCTTGTCCCTCCACACCCATCCCCTCCCATCTGTATATTTTCCCTTACTTCCGATGTTAGGCCGCCATGTTACTGTCACTTGTTACCTTCCCTCTTCCCGAACCATAAATCTCCATAAACGTCCACCCACCATTCACCGAATACGCGCCGCCTTTACTTTCTTGGCGACGCGTAGATCTTTGGCGCAATGCATGAGACATCACACCGCAGCACGTTGGTCGTCCCAATAAAGAGACTTGTCACCTAATCCACGATTGGCCGGTTTCCAGCCAGACCCTGCAGAGATGCGAGGGAGGGGTCATATCGCGTTAGCGTGAATCGAGAGATCCGACAGGTCTTCTGTCCCACGCCATATCGGAACTTAGTGCTTCGTACTCCATAACTTGACGCTGTTGATTCGGTGCGTCCTGCATGCGCGGTGGGAGATAGAAGGAGTGGGGCTCGGACGATCGAAGATTTGGACCCTGATGTATTTCCTGAAATATTTCCTATTTAGGAATAGCACTAACATGGAAGTCCATCCGTACTCTAGCGCTTCACATTCCCACCCACAGAGTAGCGTTTTGCGTGACCACCTTCCTGCAGCGCTTTGGCGCCAAAGAAAATGAGGGACCTGGGAAACTCTCGAGGCTAGAAAAATTGTGGCTAGGGGG
>JPJW01002360.1:0-22040 GCA_000750755.1 Pseudogymnoascus sp. VKM F-4513 (FW-928)
GGGGGGGGGGGGTCGTCGCTGGATGCGAAGGGAAAGAAAGTCACTGGAAAGCCAGGAAGAGTCGACACAACGCCGAGGGGAAGTTGAGGGAACATCAGGCAATAGGGCTGCTCGTACTATACATGTCCCAGGCCTTGTAAATAACTTTGTACATTCATCGCGTCTCGCGTCTGTACGAGGACCTCTTGTTTCTGCTCCCAGTCGTCCAGCCCATATCGCAGCTGCCTCTTTATTCCTGGTACGAGATCTTCCTCATCTCGCCCAGCCGCTGTCTCGCAGCCGCCAAATTATTCTCGAGTTGCAGAATCTCAACCTATCGATGGTTAGTATCAAAACCTATTTGCAGGGCGAGTTCTAGAATCATACCTGTTGCTCCATCTCTCTAACCTTGAACTCGTGCGCTCCCAGCTTGCCGTAATCAACTCGTTCTTCATCCTGGTCACGGTCTTTGATCATGCTCTGCACCTGTCTGACTAGCGCTCTGCATGCGGCACCGACAGCTTTGCTGGCTGTCTCGAGTGTCTCTTGGCTCTTGCTCATGAAGCCAGCCTTGACCCGGCTTGCAGCTACAAGCTGCGCGGTAGAGGCCGCAACATCGTTTGATGCGACAATAAGTTGTTCGGGGCTATTGCGGCCGGATAGCACTCCATCGGCAGTTTCAATAAGGGTGTTTGTCGAGCTCGCCACAGCCTTTGCTGCGGAGATGAGACCCTCCGTCCATCGATTGTTCTTCTTGTAAAAGGCCGTGCGAGACGAAGATCCGCGACCAGCTTGCACAATCTCTTGCTGGGTGGCCGTGGCAGCCTTGATTAACTGCGCGATAGCATTGGTAACTGCCAGTGCAGCATCTAGAATTGAGTCATGAATACGCAGCTCATATGTCGAGTAACCATCCTTGGGTTTGTTCTTAAGTTTGGCCAGGCGGGCTGCTGCTGCGGCGATCGCATCGGCGGCCTTGGTGAGTTCGTTGTCGACAAGATCTCCCAAGTCACCCTTGTTGTTAGCTAGCCTTCCGCTGCTCGGTGCAAATGAATCAGCAAGCTTGTTCAGCTTTTGCAGGTTCATCTGGACATCGTTGTTATTATTGATGACGACGTCAGTTTTCTGCATAGGGTCCATGCCATCCAAGCGAAAACTCTGAAGGCCACGGAAGAATTTAACTGTGGATTGAGCAGATTGTCTGGCTGCATTTATTAGTTGGTCGGCCTTCTTGTCGTCGGTGGCCAGCCTTGTGAGCCCCTTCGTATTGCTCAGGACATCTGCAATGGAGCCAGCAAAGACGTTGGTGGTACGGATAATCTCCGCATGTGTGCTATTAGGGCCATCGGCGATAAAGTTATTGAATGAAGTTGCAAACTCAGTCGCACTCGCAGAAGCTTTCTCGACTTGTGAAAGCACATATGACGGAGATGCATTCTGGTTTCCAGCTTGCATTGAGGAGTCCAGCTCGTACAGAGCGTCGTCTACACGCTGGACGCCACTCTGAAGGACAGAATCAATTATATCATTGATCTTAGCGATGTTTGAAAGTAACACCGCATCAATCTGACCATCTAACGCATGGTCTGTTTCTCCTTGGGAGAGCTTAAGCTCGTTAAGCTCAATCAAAGTCTGGTCCATTCCCATCTTCATGATTTCTAACTCATCTTCCTTTTCTCTGAGCAATTGCTCGAGGTCGCTATCGCCTTCCCTGTATTTGGTTGACATGTCCTCAAGAGCGCGCGATTTCTTCCGGAGGGCATCTTCAAGGTCGGCCATTTCACGATTGTACTTTGAAAGCATAGAGGAGAGCTCATTGCCCTTGCTAAGCTCTGCACTATCAGCACGGTCAAGAGCCATACGGAGTTCTCGTTTCAGCTTTTCAAGCTCTTCCCGGTTTCCACCACTCGCTCGATCCTTTTCGTGCAGCGCACGGTCTCGTTCGCGGATCATGTCCGCAAGCTCGAGATTCTTCGTCTTGATTTCACGTTCTAGCTTTTCCCGTTTGTCAATTGCTTCCTGTGCCGAAGCTGCCTTGAGCTGCACAGATTTGAACTTTTGGAGGAGATCAAGATGCTCAGTTCGAAGCTGCGAGTACAGCTTGGCCAAAGCTTCATACTTTGTTCTCCACGTGTTCAGCTGCTCTTGCAATGCTTTGATTTGGTCATCTTTGCTTGAAATTTGCTGGCCATAGCTGGCTTGGATCTGCTGTAATTCGCTCTCGAGGGCCTTCACGCGCTGATCATACTGTTGCAGCATCAGCTGGTCACGTTCGTACTGTGCCCTCGCGTTTAGATTTTCTTGCTCAAGCTCCGCCAGCCGTCCTTGAGTCTGCCATTGTGTCTGTTGCTGCATCAGAGCCTCTTGTTCGCGGCGTTGCTGCTCAGCAAGTTGGCGCTGTTGCTCTTCAAAGTTCTGTTGGGCCTGCAAAGCTGCTTGCTGCTGGGCGTAAAGCTGCTGTGCTTGCCTTTCCTCCAATACTCTCTGTTGTTCCTCATACTCCTTCTGTTGGCGATTTTGTTCGTTCTTCCAGAACTCACTGATGTCATCTGGCTCCTCATTTTTTGGCACAGCGACAGGTGTTGGCTGGCGTTCCACTTCTTGCTTGGGGCGCTGCGGTAAGCTAGGTGCGTTGTCATCCTCGGCAAGGAGGTTGGGCGGGTCTTGAGGCAGTTTGGGAACCGTTATTAGGCTTGTGAGATATCGCAAATTGGAGCACTCGTAGTAGAATTTTATCAACCGATAATGCTGAGCATCGTACCGGCCCCGCAGAGGCTCCAGAGCTTCATCGTCGCCGGTCGTGGTATGCATTGCGCGAAGCATACTTGTAACAAACTTGTAAATCCCATAGCTCTCCTGAACCAGTGGTACCAGGGCTGAAATTCGACATTCATTATTTGCGCCGCTCTTGAAATGAGAGAAAATCAACTTCTGGAACTGCTCAATCTTGTCCTGCAGCTGCATCAGGTCTGTAATGGTCTCGTATCCTTCATTCGGGTCGTTTATTGACTTTAAGCTGATGTACTCCTCGTACTCAAAAGTTCCGTTGAATTCTGGATGTTGTTGGTGAAAGGTGAGCTTTGCAAGCAGAAAGTAGACGTATTCTTTAATCAACGGGCCATAGCCTCGGAGGCCTTCTCCGGACATTCCACGGTTCAAGCTGTCGATCCAGCCTCGATTTGCCATAGATTCTCGAAGCGTTATGGGGTGCCCTTCTTGTAAAACTTTATGGACTGTGATTAGTGCTTTGAATGTCTGGATCTCGTCTGCAAGTATAGGTTGCCTGTAGATTGTCACCATTAGCTATGAAAGAACTAAAACCACAGTCTCCCATCATCTCAAAGTGAAGAGGCCTGCGGCTGATACCAAACTGTACTCACACCTTCATCCCAGCCCAAAAGGACTGAGAGCTCCTGTGGTCCCATGTATACACAATGCAACTCCGCACATGCTTTCGTTTGGGTGCCGATTCCTCGATGCTGGTGGCTTTTCTAATGTTGATAGCCAGCTCTCCCTCAGACCTATATCGTATTTATATTAGTTTAACTTCAGGACGATGTAAACCTCTGTCAAGAGGTCTACCAAGGCAACATGATTGGGGGCAACAGACTTCGCATTGTCAACGTGTCTTGCTGTTTGTAGTGACATAATGGAACTGCAGCAGCGGACACACCCGCGCACAAGAAATAGAATGCAGTATATCAATAAACCGAATCAAGGGCGGCGATTTAATAAACTGCGGTTTGCTTATATGGATTCCGTGAGTGAGGCCGCGCAACACGGTAAACTTGGGAGCGAGGCTCAACCGGCAAGCTCCGGTCACAATGACGGGGTGTGGGGCAGAGCAATTATTCGCCTCTCCACGTAATCTCCAGGTACAACGGCAATTAAGCCAAGAAAAATGGCATGGCTCGCCAACAATGAGGATTTTAGTACTAAACTGTAGTAGCTGCACTGTCAATTCACTGTCAATTCACTGTCATGGTATTCACTGTTGAGGTATGCATTTATTTGGTTTGATGACAAAACCCCAAAACCCCTTCACTATAGTGGGTTTTACTATCATTCACTACGAGGTATTTAATGATATTGAAGCCGTTGCAATAAACACAAGTGCAGGAGTTAAAAACATGTGGGGATTTCTTCCCATATGGATTCACTCAATACCGCTGTAGCATAAACTTCCTGCAAGTGATGCTCCGGCAGATGGGACTGGAACTTGCCAAGGAGCCTGATGCTGGGCATATCTGACCGAATGTCTGTGAAGGTCAATAATTCTCCCGGCGGCCAAAGCCAAGCCGAGAAAAGCTGGTTGACTCGATGATGAGTATGATATGCCAAATTCAAACTGGACTATTTCTCCAGGCCCAGATTGGTGGTAAGGTCCCAGTGCCATGTTGCGCTGTGTTGAGGGTGAAGCTTTGGCGTAATGCAGGATACGCTTTGGAAATTCCCCAAAGGTAGTTCAAAATGTACTTGAGCCGACAGATACAACTTCTACGATCCAGAACTTCCGGTGCTGCCATCTCCATGGGATTGTTTGTGCAGGCTCTCCGTACTCTCTAGTACATTCGTGCGTAAGACGGGATATTCCTTCGCTAATGTGCGAGCCTCGTCGTCGGCTTCCCAGCGAGAAATAGCGGATTCGTCCGATGGAGACACCGGCTCAGAGTCTGGAGCTGCGACGACGAGTACACCTTCCTGTGAGACCTCGTAGTCGTTGTGAGAATGCCGCTTAGGCAGTGGTGGAGCTTGACGGGATGTGCTAGAAGATGTGGAGTCTCGAGCCTTGACCTCAGACGGCTGTCGGACTTGATGCGGACCAGGGAGTGGTCTGCGTTTTGGAACTGGAATAGGTGCAGTCTTGGTCTTTCTGTCTGGCGGAGGCAAGGGTGTGCCAGGAGGTGGTAATGGTTTCCCGCGACCCATTGGCTGCGTCAAATCGGGCGTTTCACTTCCAATTTCAGAAGCCATGGAGAGCTTTGTTTGGTCACGGCTTCTTTGTAGCGCATTTAGCCCCCATTTCCGAGCATTTTCAGCTGCATTGGCAACTGCGCTAAGAGTATTTCGTTTGGGGGTTGACCCTCTGCCAGTACTGGGTCCGCCTTCTGAATCCTCAGTCACGTTCGGCGAACCACTGGCGTCTTGGCCGATAAAGCCCAGGTGAGAAGGGCGTATGGCATCAGCGTTCAAACTGTCGGAAAGACTGCTAGTGCTTTCTGCAAATAATCCTTCGCGTTTGTGCTGGCTTGGCATGGGGCTCTCTCCACCAGCTTTTCTCGATTCGCCATAAATCGTGGAGTCGCGTTCAGCACATTCGACATTTTCTAATTCTCGGGAGGAAAACGACGACATACTGCCAGATTTGGTTTTCAATATACTGGAGGGCTTAGATGGAGACCCAACAGGACTGGCCGTTGCTGAAGGCGGGGGCGACTTTGCGGATATAGCAGCCATGGTAGAAGCCGCTGAACCATGGTCCGAGGAGCTTTCGAGCTTGAGCGCGTCAATGTTGGTATTGTCGGTGCTTACAACCGCACTGGCGAATGAGTGCTTTCTGATCGATTTTGGTTTATTGGAAGCCACTGATGGATTCGTTTCAACACTAGTAGATGATGCATTCTTCTTTGAAGGCCCTAGGTTGAAGACCGACTTCGCAGTTTTCCGAGCGTAAGACTCTCCATGTGGGTTAGAATCCAAGGCGGGGGTACTCATGCTTTTCCCGATCGGCGGAAGAGCTGGAGAAGAAGCTTGATTTTCCACTTGCTCCAACTCGTCTACATCTCCATCCTCGGCAATGACGGTCTCGAGGGTTTGTGGTGACCGGGAAAGTTCGCTATCCGTCCAGATGCCGCCGCGCCATTTCTTCCCATCTGTATTGAAAAACGCAAGGTCGTCCCAAAATGGCATAACGATGGACTCCGCAATAACCTCCTTGATTCTATTTTCTATCTGGCGGAGAATCAGAGTGTAGGTAATTTGTCTAGAGCTGACAATTGGCTCGATAGACATATCTATTCGAGGGGCGGTTTCGAATGTCATCCAAAGGCGATTGCTCGGTGGCGGCTTGATTCTAAGAAGCATGTGTCCCTCCACGCGCCGAATGGTAACAGCCAGGATTAGATCTACCTCTCTGGCTTTGAACCTTGACCCAAGATCTATCCTTGCAGTTGCGGCTATTTCAACGCGGAAATTACCTGTGTAAAGTATGTCGCCTTCAATCGTACAATCGCCGTCGACCGTAAGGTCTTTTAAGCGCGGGTTAGTGATGTATGGGGCCCCCTCACCCATATCAATGTTTCGGAGAACAATTTTCGACAGAAATGCAGGCTTCTTAACTCTCGATATCTTCTTGGTGATCTTGGCTCTGATAAAGGCCTCGACATCTGGGGTTTTGTAAACGCCGAGGAATATTCGACCGAGGATAGCGTTGAACCAGCGAATCTGCATATTCTCCTCGGATGAATGTAGCCGTTGAACTAATTCAATAATATGCTTGACATCGAACTGAAGAGGCTTGGGAACGTTGCTTGAATCTTCAGGTCGTCTTTGAGTATTTTTCAGTAATGCAAAGTAGAAGTCTTCCTTCTCGGAAAGGCTGTCGGTGAACAGATAGAAGGGTTTCGAAGGTGTTCCATCGGGCGTCATTTCTCCGACATCGACTCTCCGGGTCAAGCATATGGCATTGCGCTTGATAAAAAGCTCTCCATCTGGTATCTCCTCCCCCCCGCCATATATGCTGACATCGTGGTGTGCCAAGGAAAGAACGTAGCGGACCTCGAGTTGCTCCTCGGTGTCGAAGAGCAAGATGTGTTGATGTCTAGCAAGTAGTTAGTCGCAGTGCAAGTAAAACCATAACATATGGTCGCTGTCTAGGTTATAACCCATACCTTAACACAACGTAAAATACATTTCCACCTTTACTTGTCGGTCTTCCAACTCCCTTAATGTCCAATGGATTTGTGTCTTTTCTTCGGTCGAATATGCTGCGGTACATGCTTTGGTATACACTTGGGCTTGGCGAAGTGACAACGGTAGAGCCTGCAGGAGTTGTTCGCTCCGGGGGTTTGCCATTAATGCCTCCAGGGACATATTCGCGGCAGACAGCAAAATACCCCGCAGCTACGTCGGACTCTTGGGAGCTGCGCGACTGGAACTTCTCATCCAAATTTTTGGAAGCCGATCTAACGGCATCCGCTCGGTCGCCATCCCGCAAAAGGTCTTTGTTTCCCTGGGCTCCTGGCACCTCTATCGGGGTCTCGCGGACGGGGAACGTCAGGTAAGCGTGTACAATGAGGACCACGGCGAGGAGGGGAAGGAAGGTAAGGCCACCAAGAACGTAGACGAAAAGGAAATAGGTGACCCCTCCCATCATGGTCTATCAATAGACCTCTCTGGATACACGCACAGCCCAGATAGAAGCTACGTGGGGTTGGCGATGACGCGCGTCGGGTGGGAAGATCCTCCTCAGCCAGCAAGGTGGCATCTGAAGTTGAGGTGGGCGCAAGGTGGGTGCACGCGGTTAACGCCGACCAATAAAGTTTAGCGACACTTTTCAGAACGACCATGGAAGTTGTTAGTGGGGTAGCCGCTGAGCTGGTGCATCAGCCTCAAAGGCTTCATCACAAAAGCTCCCTCAAAGTTCAAAAGCGCATCATATTGGAGTTTGTATATTAAATTAGAAGTATTATCACTATTCTTATTCAAATTATTTATATTATTCAAGTCAAGACATACGCCACGTATATTACAGCTGGGTATAACTGCACAGTACTAACACTGACGCTGAAGCCTTGGAAACGTTGGAGGGGTTCTTCACAGAAAGAATCACAAACTATGCGGGTGCATATTTGGGTAGAGAACCTTGCATGTGTGTATCCAATTACCATTCCAGGTCTTCATGGTCACCATCATCTCCCTGCAATCTCTTCATCAGACGTCCAGCGACGTTTCGCTCTGTCGTGAGCCGTGCCCGTTCTTTCACTCGCGAATAGAACACCGGACAATCTTTGCTGTCACACCTGACTTCATCCGCCCAGGGTATGTTGGAGCAGCTTCGGCAAACATCTTCTAATAATCGATACTTCCTTTCCATATCGGTTATCCTGGTTTGCAAAGCTAGCATGGATGATGGACGGTCCCCAAGGCATCTTGGACAGATGGCAGTGTTAGACTCTAGCTTTTCCTGACAAACGAGACACGACGATGACTTCATGTATGATTCTAACGTCTTTTTGTTGAAGGGAAGATCTGCTGGCTGGCCGGTCAGTTGCGGGTCGACATCTAGGCGCCGTACTCGTTGAACCTTGGGCATCTCGTCGTACCAACTTCGAACGTTCGCGCCCACAAGACTAAATATTCGTTCCAATGGAGGAATCAAGTTTTTTGAAATGTAATACTCGGAATCAAGCTCATTATGATCGTTTTGTAGCAGCGTCTCAGGAGCAACGCATCGATCAATTAGTCTTGCGCCTGGGGCTCCAGTAATGACTACATATGGAACTCGCTCACCGTGCTGGGGCTCAACTCTGTGATCTTCCAACATGCGTTTTATACTGATGAGTGCACCTGGTGGTGGAGGCCCTTTATCGCTGTAAGTTCCAAGCCTTACTTCTTTCGCGAAGCAAAAATCTTGGATTGACACTGAGCCCGTCATTATCTTCAGACACTGTGCTTGAAAGTAGTCCTTAACTTGACTGAGATCTGCCGAACGGAAAAGAATCTTCAATGCCGTTTCTTCGATCTTTTGCTCCGCTGGAGTGCCGTCACGTCTAACCGTTTCTATTCCTTTGGCATCGAATTTCGGTTCCTGTTGGTCCTTTTTCTCATATTGAAAGCCGACGTAACGCTTCTTTGCAAGAAGCACGCAGGGAAGATATACCTTCTCAAATTTTAGCTTCACTGGTCGAGGGTTCATATTTGTAACCCTTTCCGCGATCTCATTCCCAATGTCAAAAGCCTGGTCTTTGGTTCTCCCTTTGAGATAGATGAAGATGCTATCTGTGTCCCCATAAACAACTTCTGCGCCCCAACGCTTGACCGAATGTACGAGAGCGATTGCCTTCTCCAGTGTCTCGCGTGCAGTCTGGACAATACTATCTGCAATTTCCGCGCACGGCATGCGGCCAGAAAAAGACGCCGATGTGTAGCCATAGGTAACGTTGGCTATTAATTTCAGCGCTAGCTGCCTATTATTTAGAAGTTTCTGGGTGGTTTTGTCGTTTATATCGAATTTCATCCCACTTTTTACCATCACTCGGGTCTCGAGGATTTCTCCTAGCATCTTCGCAAGCAGAGATTTTCGAATCTCGGGTTTGGTATACATCATCCCATTTGGAGAGATATTGATGAAGTCCTTCAGCAGCTCTAGCAGCCGATCCTGTCGTCTATATTCGGCGAAGCCCATTTTACTAGTCTCGCCTCGCCAGTTCACAATTCGACCCAGAAATGTCGAGTAGCAGTAATTGTAGGCGATCATCACACTCGGGTATAAGCTCTGAAAGTCCAACACTAGCAACGGACTGGTATAAAAGGCGCTCTGAGGCTCCATAACCAGTGGAAGACACTCCAACGCATTTTGTGCGCCAACTTGTTTGCGGCTGGGGGACACCAATACAAAATTTTCCGGTTTGGCAATTCGGAACATGAGAGATTCCACCTTGAATTGCGATCCTCTTGAAAGGACAGAAAAAAAGTCCACTCCCAACAAACGTGCTTGCTCACTGGTCCTTGTAATAAGCTCGTTTTGGTCCAATATTGCGAGGTTAAGCTGCACCCGACACAAGTAGTAATCAACGACTTTTGCTAGGTCTGCAAACTTTCCAGTGGTATACCACATTGTTAAATCTCGCCAGGCATAGTGCGGGATTCGTCGATGTAGCAAGTGAAATGCCACATTCTCCACCGTGTATTGCAGGAGGTTGAGTTCGTTACGCATTGCTCGCCATATATTTATCATGTGACGCCCAGTGACTGAAATGGCAGAGGTGTGTTTAAGTCCCCATTTATTGCTGTCCTTTTGGGGATGTCCACGAGAGTGTGTGCGCATGCGGGAGAGCTCTTCACAGAAATCATACTCATACTTCAACTTTGCCCGTTCAACCAAATAGCCCCATGAGCAATTGTGAACTTCGTAGCCCGTTAGAATATCCGGGTCATAGGCCCTTACAATCTCGACGATTCGAATGAGGAGGTCAAGCTCTGAAGATTCCTCAAAGACTTGGACAGGAGTTTGTTTTGATATGTTCTTGGCCATCTGGCCATCTTCTGATAAAACAACGATTCCTGCATGGCTAGCCCCGCCAGTTCCTGTCTCGTCAAGGCTGTCCTCCCCCAACTGAAGATTCCAAAACGCGCATTGTATTTCGTCTTCTTGGGGGTTGGGGACTAAATTTCCCCGAGTACTAACGTGGACTTCAAGGCTCATCACGCTCATGTACTGCGTATTGTTTTGTGAAGTTGGTGTTTTCTGTGGCTGCGTGTATTGAAACCCGTGCCTGTTCGTCTGTGTTGGGCCTTCAATTTGTGAGAGAACATTGTTTTGAGATCGCAGGCCAGTCTGTCCCTTTGATTTCAGAGCTTGTGACGTTTTCTTCACCAGGACCTCCTTCCGTTCCCACTCCGCTACATCGTTGTATGATGGCGGTGGATTTCCAATCTCCCAAACTCGAAATCTGCACCGTTGCTGCCGACTCCCGTATACATGTTTTTCACTTTGTTTGTTATACACAACCGCAGGCTTTTCCCCTAAACTAGCAGCCGAGCTACCCGTTTCGTCAAAATCCGGGAGAAATGGGACAGTCAAACTCTCAAGCTTAAATTCTCTGCCCGCCCACTCTGCAGGTCGATCAGGCACATCCAGTTCATTGCCATAGTAGGGATCCTGATATATGACAGGTGGGTTGAGGCTAAGAACAACTGCTTCTTTTGGAGGCGGTGGCTTGGCGAAAGCCACGGCAGATTTATTCCCAGAGACCCAGTTTGTGCCCCTTATGTCCCAAAGTATACTTGAGACAAGCTTAAGTTGTTGCTCACTCGGAGATGCAAAGCTATGTGCTTCAGGTATACTTTCATATCCAGGGCGTGATCTACGGCTGGCTATGGGCCGCGATTCAATGGATGAGGGTGACAGGGAGACTGGCGCAGCAGAAAGATCAACCTTCCGACGTTTGCTGTACTGATCGTATGAGGGCATCAAAGATATTGGCCGCTTGAGATTTGTTGGCTCACTTTCCCCCAGCGACGCTGCCGTTTCGATATCTTGAAGCAGCGCTTCGGCCGTAGCATCCGAATAAGTGGGGGTTGCCTCTATTATAGATTCACAAGTTGGTGACTTTGCAGGATGACCTCCACTGCCCAGTGTTGTGGGCGAACAATATGGACCGTCAGCTACGAGCACGGTTGGGGCATTGCTCGGTGACGCAGAGTCGGGGTCAACTGTGTGCTCGGCTCTGAAACTGCTGGTGGTCACGATGGGTGGTAGCATCGTGCTGTCACTTTTATCCTGCGACTGTTCACTGTCACGTATGTCGTCGTCATCTGAATCATATGGAAACTCATTTTCATCAGAGGTGTTGAGAATGCGGTTCTCGTCGACTTCGACGTTCCCAGCTACAAACTCGTCCTCTAGAAGTGCTGGATTTAACTCGGGCTTTAGACCCAGAACTGGGCCTAGATTTTCGGGATAGAGGTCCTCCACAGATTGGAAGGTGGTGTTGATATAACCCTCGGCCGGTTTTAGCTTAATGTATGTGTCGAAAGATAGGTTGGATCCATCACTCTTGGCTCGCTCTTCCTGTATCCTGTTATGTAGCAAATCCAGGTACTCTTCCTCGTGCACCCATCGCCCCTTCTGGGAGCTTCGGGGACCAGCAGACATTGAAATTAAAACCTCAGGGGGGAATGCGCTGCTCCCTGGTTCCGCAACTTTCATCTTGGATTTGCGACGTTTGGTTTCATCCCTCCACAACTCCGACATGCTGTGGACCAGCTTTTGATCTGGGGGAAGCGGGTTTGATCTCTCGACGAAATCATGGTGGAGCAGTCTCTGGGCAATTTCTTGCCGATTAAGAATGTCCTGGACCATGATATCCACCTCGAGAGAGCAATGACTTGCCCTGGCGAGTTTGGCTTCGCTTATGACTAACTCAGCAGGAATAGAACGATCGTGCCAAAGGTGTGCTGGCCTGTCCAGCTCCTCATACTTTGGAACTGGCCCTCTAAAGTGCACCCGTTCGCTGTCGACATAGCCGCAGCCATACAGGTTATAGTCTGTCATCCATTGCATAATAAATTGCAGGTGCGCTTCATACGGCTGGAACACTCTTTTCATAATGGCACCTTGCCTGAGGAGGTCTGCAAGACGGGTCATAACCACTGGATCTAGGGCATAAATTTTGAGGTAATACTGATATCCCACATGATAACCATAAAAGGGAGTCCCTTTTACCAGCGTTATACGAGCAATAAACCTTGTTCTGCGGTCATACGCGTCCCTGCGATAACTCACAGCAAGCGCGTGGTCAATCGAAAGTTGAAGCCTGTGGATGTAGGCACCGACTAATATCACAATAAGACTTCATGGCTTCTCGACGGAGACTGGGGACGTACCTTCATTAGACGTGAGCTGCCCATTATAGTCAATATATAGATACGGGAATGCGCCATGTATATGCGCACAAACTTTTTGGCCGGTTTCAGTAGTCCCAAAGACTCTAATGACAGGCACTTTAGGTTCATTGCCAATCTCAGAAGGCGCCACATCACGGCGTAGTTGGGGGTCAAATCTAGTTGGAAACGACTGGTAGTGGTCTATACAGTTCAGTCGCACCCTGAATAGATCCATTCCGAGAACCTCGCGACGAGGTTATGAAGTCATCAGTCCATAATTGAACTGTGCTCTGTGGTGTCGAATATGCTTGTGTGGTGTGGCGCGACGCGTTTCGTCGTTATCCAGGAAACTCGAAAGCACGTGCTGATAAGGACCATTATATCCTAGTTGGGTCGCGCAACGACCGTTGAGGCGACAAATACAAGACGAGGCAGCATCAACCCAAACTCAGGTATACCTCCATAAAAATGCCACCTGCTGGAACTCAGCCACTGAAGCCTCCGGCGCCATCTGCTGCTTCGAAAGAAGCCAACGAATATATCCCATCTTTCATCTCCAAAAAGCCGTTCTACATCGGGGACGATGATCAAAACGATTACCTCGAACACCAGCGGCTACAGAAAGCGCAATCCGACCAATCAAAGTGGTATGATAGAGGCAAGAAGTTAGGGCCCGCGGCGACAAAGTTCAGAAAAGGTGCATGTGAGAACTGCGGCTCTATAACACATAAGACGAAGGAGTGTCTTAGTCGCCCAAGAGCAAAAGGCGCAAAATGGACAGGGCTCGACATCCAGGCCGATGAAGTTATACAAGATGTCAATCTGGGATGGGATGCTAAGCGAGATCGCTGGAATGGATATGATCCGAAAGAGTATAAGGCGGTTATCGATGAATATGCCCAGTTGGAAGAGTTGAGAACGAAATCCGCAGCAGATGAAGCTGCAGACGAAGGAGAAGCTGGAGCTGATGATGGCGCAAAGTATGCAGAAGAATCGGATATGGGAAGGCATCAAAGCACATCGACGAGACAGTTACGCATTCGAGAGGATACCGCAAAATATCTACTGAACCTCGATTTAGACTCTGCAAAATATGACCCCAAAACGAGGTCTATGGTGGATAGTGGAGCAACAGCAGACACTGCCGCTGCACTGGTAGCGGAGGAAGGGTTTATGAGGGCATCCGGTGATGCTGCAGAGTTCGAAAAGGCACAGAAATATGCATGGGAATCTCAAGAGAAGGCTGGCGATACAAAGCAACATCTCCAAGCAAACCCCACCTCTGGCGAATATTATAGAAGGAAGGAGCGTGAAGAGGCTGAGAAGAAGCGATTACTTCAAAAGAAGATGCTGGAGGAGAAATACGGCACTTCAGGAAGCACCGTGCCCGAAAGCCTCCGCGACGCCGCCATTATCGAGTCCGAAAGATTTGTCGAGTATGACGAAACTGGTGCACTTAAAGGGGCCCCGAAAGCGGTGGCAAAATCAAAATACAAGGAAGATGTTTTGGTCAATAACCATACTGCTGTGTGGGGTAGCTGGTGGTCAAATTTCCAATGGGGCTATGCTTGCTGTCACTCCATGGTCAAGAACAGTTACTGCACAGGTGAAGCAGGGAAGGCGGCGTTCGACGAAGCAGATAACCTTCGCACTGGTGGAGCCCTTGAAAGAGAAGCTGCGCCTCTAAAGATAACCAGCGGCCTCGAACGTGCCGGGTCGGAAGATGAAGCGTCAGCCAACAAAGACCTAATAGGTCAAGATGCTGCGAAGAAGCGCACGTTGGAGGAAATGAAAGGCGAAGTGACAGAAGAGGACATGGACGAGTATCGGCGGAAACGGGCAGCTCCAAATGACCCCATGGCGCACCTTCTAGGCAAAGATAAGCTTTTGTAAATTAGCGTGAAATGTTGATCATATTCAGCTGGAACCAACCTGTTTTCGCATTCCCCTGTAGTGCGCTATTCGAGGTTTATGACGCCTAAATAGGAGCAAAATATGCCTTCGATCCGAAGGATGCGCCATGAGAATATCCCCGGCGACTATTTTGCTCTATTTGTAAACCATGTCGGTATTTTTTTGTATATTATCGTAGCCAGTCCCATGCAAGAAGTAGTACAAGCGCCGGTGAGTGGTGTTAATAGATAGAAAAGAATGCTCGGTAGCCGCAACAAATATATTGGTGGCCAGTAGAGGTAGTAATGAATCTGCGAGTAGACATGAAAACAATTACATTGCCAATAGTTAGCATTATCACACACATTGATCATCTATTAGCGCTATGGGGCATATCACTTCAAATATGGAAGGTCAAAAGATATTTTAATTGACCATGGAAAAAACGTTGAGAACTGATGAAGCCTTTGTTGGATATTTTGCTAACTCCTCGAACTGATACTACAGTCGATTCCATATGAGCCGTGCCTAAAGTTCCGCGCAATGGCTAAACCCCATACATAGCATGAGTAGGAATTTACTCCTCATCCTCCTCGGCATCATCACCACCGTTCTTCTCCTCCGCAGCCTTCGCCTTCTTGCGACGGACACGGCCTGGGCGGCCACCGCCGAATGGCGAGTTCAGGGCGAAATCGATGTGCTTCTGGGAGTCGAGGCGGACAACGAAAGATGGGACGTTGACGATTTGCTTGCCGACACGGATGTGTCTTTGGCGGATGAGAACACGGGCGTGGTGAATGGACTTTGCGAGACCAAGCTTGTAGACGCAAGTCTGAAGACGGCGCTCTAGGAAATCCTCGACCTTGAGGGCCAGGACGTAATCGAGCTTCATGCGGGACTCATCGAGAACGCCGACGCGAACGAGACGGCGGATCAGAGCGTTACCCTCGAAAAGGCGCTTGGGGTCCTTCTCGTCCAAGGTCAAAAGTTGACTGTCGCCCGCAATTAGTCTCCAGTATAGCTATTGAGGAAATATTCACGTACCGGGCAGCACGACGGATCTTCGAGAGGGTGAGCAGCACGCGCCACACCTCGCGCTTGTTGCGCAGACCATACTCTCCAACGGTCTTCAATTCGGAGTCACTGAAACGGGGTCAGTCGATTGACAAACGACATGAACAGAGCACGCTCATGTTCAGTGGCCGGAGTGTACATACAGACGAGCGGACTCGAAAGGACGCCTTGGGACCTTGTAGGTCTTCGAGTACGAGCGTCTATTGTCCAACGTTAGCTATAAATCACAATGGCAATCCGAAAAGGATTGCGACGACCAAGATAACTTACGGCGCCATGTTGCTGTTTGTCGAAGAAAAATTGGTTGACACTTCTCAATTCACGTTCGCTCTGGGATTGTTTGAACGTTGGTAGAAATTGGTGGATCCTCGCTTAATTGAATGTGCGCGTTTAGTGGCCCTAACCTGTTCGGGCTAAGACCCAGGGTTTTCGCCCACCCAAAGAGTCTTGTGAATTCGAGAAACAGCATCACCAACGGTTCCAGCGACAGCGACAAATCCGACCAAACCCACGACAACCCCTTCAGTAACGCCGTCAAAATGGGTCATCCAGCTGGTCTCAGAGCTGGCACGCGATATGCGTTCAGCCGCGACTTCAAGAAGAAGGTGCGATTCAACAACTCGAGAAATCCAGACCGATGCGGTGCTAATATTCTGGCCAGGGAATGATCAAGTTGTCCACATACTTGAGACAATACAAGGTCGGAGACATCGTTGATATCAAGGCCAACGGTGCTGTTCAAAAGGGGTGAGTGGCATTGGGATTTGGTGGAAACACTATGGACTAGAGAGGCCGCAGAGGGCAGAATATGTTTCTAACTCACAAATAGTATGCCACACAAGGTTTACCACGGAAAGACCGGTGTTGTGTACAACGTTACCAAGAGCGCCGTCGGAGTTATCATCTACAAGAAGGTCAAGCACCGTTATATCGAGAAGCGCGTTAACCTGCGTATCGAGCATGTGTCTCTTTCCCGTTCCAGAGAGGAGTTCGTCCGCCGCGTCAAGGCCAACGCCGAGCTCAAGAAGAAGTCAAAGGCCGATGGCACCCACGTTCACTTGAAGAGGCAGCCGGCGATGCCCCGTGAGGCAAGGACGATTTCATGCAAGGACAACATCCCGGAAACGGTCGTCCCAGTGTATGTCAACCTTTTTTTGTACTCGTTTGTTGATCAAATATCTGACTATTTCCAGGGCCTACGAGACGTTTATTTAGTTGCATTGCGTCGTCGACTCGGTTGTACTTGGGTTTTGCTTGGGGTCCGTGGTAGGTCTGGGATCATTTGCATTGCATGGGACGAAATGATTGAGCCATACCATCAAGGAATAAGAACCCGGTTACTTGAGTCCCAGAAATATGCTACGTGACATGCACATGTGAAAGTTGCCCAATGAACCGTTTAAAACATGAAGAGGACGAAAGTGGTCTTCGTTGATTCCTCGGCGACTAGAGACACTCGAGGCAAGTAAGCCGATCTCGTTCAACCACTTATACGTTCTACTGTCCATCACAAAAAATGCCTCCAGTGCAGGTCTTATTCGAATACCAAGAACGAAAGTGCCGTTTGGTGATTGATACCCTTCTCCCTCGTCCAATATCTATGAGATGGAGTCCCATGTCAATGCAGCCCTACATATCCTTACCATATTATGCTATCTAGTACCCAACGAATTCCCCATGTTCCAGTCTCATCGCTGTAGAATCGTCAAGTAAAATCTGCTATTAAATGCGAATGATGTTCTGCCGTTTTATAAATAGCCAATATCATCACCCAATACTCTACCGTTCTACCGTGTTCCCAGATGCAAAGTGAGGGATCAAACTTTCCACGCCTCCATGGCCACTGCTGGAAATTATATACATGGATTTTAGCTCGAGGATTGAGTGCCTCCCTAGAGACAGGCTCTCTGGTTGTCCGTACGCCTCTCTCTCGTCCTATTCCTACTAGTCGCACGTTTTGTCAGTAGTTCTACGTCTGCACGATTACGTATATACAGTGGTTGCACTGGGTGCGCTTCTCAGTGTGTTCTTCGTGCATCGAGTAGGCTCGAGCTTGATGGACCTTCAAAGCCTCCACCTTCAGGAGAGAATGCTAGGCAACCCTTGAAGTTTATGCCATTCACAGAGGGGTTCAGGGCTAGTATGTCTCGATTTTATTTCATGGCTTGTGGTTCATCTAACGCGTTTGCTATTGTTTATTCCAGTGGGTCCCTTACTTCTAGTTTCATTGAGTTGGAGTTAAAGAAAGCGTGGGCGGAAAGGGATGACTGTGACGTCGAGATACCACCAGCGGGAATCTACCCAACGCTGGGCTGAATTTACCCCAGGCTCCATCGCCGGAGTAAAAGATATCTGGATGGATTTAGGCTGATATGAGTCGCGAGGTTCGTTCTGGTGTTCACCAAATATACTGGCCCCAATGAATTATTCGGTGCTCCAAATTTATCGGAGTCTCGTCCCAGATCAAACATATCTAGGCAGTCAGCACCTATGTATTGTTATAATTAGTCTCGTAGAATTCATATTTCCGTACATATCCTGTCTCATGCCCATCAGTAACACTATCGTAAGCATTATGTGGCCCTTCCAAAGCCGGTATCACCTGCGTAATTAAAGGCTCGGGAGAACTAACAGGCGATTAGTAACCTTGTTGCGGTCTACATAGAGGAAGCTTTGTTGGCATCTGATGTGTGGCAGAGCCAGAGCACACCTTAAGTCCGGCTATAACGTCAACACTTTATGGCCTTTATTCGGAGGCCGCTATTCATAAACAAGTTGCGTAGTTAGGAGAGAGGGAAGGGGTACAACTAGTTGGTTCATTCCGAGTCGCTCATGTAGCCTTAAGAAACATAGCAGATAACAGCTACTTTAGAAAGTATATTGAAGGGAAGCCTACTATTATTACACAAGTGCAGTCTGAGCATTATTTTGTATTGGTGCTCAAATTTATAGCGTCAAGACCACCTAAGTACTCTTGTCGCACTTGGGCGTAAAGCTGTGTCCACTTTTCAGCCGGGTCCCTGCCCACCTAGATCCTGCCGCCCAAGACAAGCATCCGTGAGATCTCCGGACCTTGCCCAGGTCACTGCAAGTGCTCCTCCGCCACCTTCCCATCTCCGCTTCTCTTCATCTCCCCCACCATTATCTAACGTGCTTTAATACTTACTTACTTATTGGCTCGAGAAGTGTTTATATAATCTGACCGAGTGAGTTCTGACTTGGCCCCATGATTGTCTAAATGGTTCATTCTAATCGTACATCGCTGGATACAGCCATGCTTGCAGGATGGGTCCTTCACCCACCGTCAACAGTATCGCGCAGCACCAGCCCCAGCAGCCACGTCAGATCGTATTCAGCAGCTCCTAAAACCCCCCCCGACTTATCTTCGAATCGCACGACGAGGGCCACATCCACATCTGCGCTTAACAACAGCTCTACAAACCTGAGTGCCAGCGCTGCGTTGGCGGGAAACCAACAGCGCTCAAGCTCCTACAACGACGAGGACGAGAGTATGAGCACTATTCCGGATCCAAGAAGCCGGACGATGTCTCCTCCCGATGGCTCGCACCCGCCAAGCCCGTCACACCACCCCGACCTCAATGACGAAGTTGCGGCATTAAGTAACAAGCTTATCAACGCAATCAACCATCAAGCAAACCTGGGTGACATGCTGAACCAGACTCGGCAGGAGCTGGATGCATCTCGGGAACGTGTTCGGCAGCTTGAAGCTGAGGCTGAGGGCCATGCTAGCCAAATCACAAATGGCGCGCTGGTAGATTCCGGTGAGGTGGAGGCTGAAAGGACAAAGCTTTTAGCCAGTTTGTCTGAGGAGTCAAAGAAGCGCGGCACTGCTGAGAAAGAAAAGGCGGCTATTGAAATTGAGCTCGAGAACCTCACCACGGCTCTCTTCGAAGAGGCCAATAAGGTTAGTGTTTCACATCGTTTTATGGTGTTTTGCTGACCCTACACAGATGGTCACTATTGCTCGAGAGAATTCTCAGCGGGATCATGAAGTCATGGAAAAGAAAAATGAGATGCTCAAAGCTCGGCTAGCAGATACAAAGACGCTACTCAAGTCACATCAAGAGCAGCTAGCGGAACTGAAACAAGTTATGAAGCAAATGCAAGAGCAGAAAGAAGACCAGTCTAATTCCTCAGCGCCTCCTACGCCTGGTTTGAAGCGGTTCGATGACAAGCGAGACAGTATTGTGCCGAGGCCTGTGCACTCACCCACAGGGGATTTAGAGGTTACGCCCTCGTATCCGACCAGCTTCACGCATCTGTTGCAGCTTGTCCTTAGAAGAGACCTGGCTGCCTATGGCGACTTTGTAACGTTGGTGCGGTCATCCAAGAATGGGCCAGGAAGCAGAGTGACGAGTGGGTCGTATGGAGGGTTTTCGTTGGGGCTGGGACTTGGAGGGACTTCAAACCAACCGTCGCCGGTTCTGCGGCACACACCATCTAATGGCTCAAGTTCTTCGATCGCAACTTCTGCTACCGTTGCTTCAACTCCAGTCACTCCTGTCACGCCTGCATCTGCGGTCAGCACCAGCACCACACCAGCAGGCCCTGCAACTCCACTCAAAGAAACCCGCTTTTACAAACGTGCATTAGCTGAAGATATTGAGCCAACGCTTCGCCTTGATACTGCTCCTGGACTCTCGTGGTTGGCTAGAAGAAGTGTTCTCAATGCCATGTGCGAGGGGACACTCGTAGTAGATCCGATGCCAACACCTACGACAGCTGTACAGAAACTATACGTATTTGCTTGTTCACTTTGTGGAGAATCACGTAAAGATCCAGAGCAAGCACGAACACATCGCTTTCGGACGAGCGAGAGTGATACGGCACAGAGATATCCTCTGTGCAAATACTGTCTGGGGAGGGTTAGGAGTAGCTGTGACTTCCTTGGGTTTTTGCGGATGCTCAAAGATGGCCACTGGCGATGTGAAGATGAAGAAGCTGAGAAGAATGCTTGGGAGGAGAGCGTAAGGTTACGAGAACAAATGTTCTGGGCTCGAATGGGCGGCGGTGTCATACCGGTTGGCGCTGCCCATAACCAGCTTCCGGGAGTGACCCCAAGGGCTAGTGAGGAAGTTGAAATGTTGAAAGAGCTGGAAGAGACAGGAGAGATAATACCCAGGGACATTACACCACTCCCCGATGATATCGCATCCGCTAGGTCTTCATTAGCAGCGAAAAAGAGAGCAAGTAAGAATCTAATAAAAGACACTGCCGAAGGGTTATGGAAAGCAGCTCAGGAGGATGCAATGGAGCCTCCTCCAAAGGAAGACGACATAGCTGCAACGTCTCCTGAAGCTAAAGAAGCTTCAGACGAGGCGCCGCCGCGGACAGAAGAAAGCGACAAGTCGAACCGCGACTCATCGCAATCGCTTGCGGTATCAGAGACGGGAAGTAAAGAGGAGAAGAGGCTCTCTATCACTATTCCACGGCCGGAATAAGGTGGGGAGTCGGAAATTAGGCTCTTCAATAATATGAGAGCCGCAATTAATCATACAAGGCGCATGGGTTCTGGATGGTGTGGGGTGGCGTTTTTTGGGAACAGGCAGCATTGAACAGGACGGTGGCATTTATGAGATGGGAAACCAGCGCGTGTAAGGGAATAGAGGATTCCCACTAAATAGATGGGATGTTGAATAGAGTACAGTCATGAATAATTCACGAAGTGCATCACGAAGAAGCAATATATGTTGCTAAACCCCCTTCCCTACTTCAGCCACCTTTTTATTGCGAACTATATTACGCTCTGCTATTGCAGCTCGAAGCCAAGCTATACTCTTTAGTTCCTGGTCAGGCCCCACAAGAGCTCTCTGTTCGAGTTGAGTAAGTGCGGTGCTCATCATATCATTGCACGTGATTGACAGCCACCGTTGACCCCGCATGAGGCTGGGCGGCCGGGATAGGCGCATCTCGTGGACAGCGGCCACACAAACACCCTTACAAACGCCCTCTGCAGAGCCGCAGTGCGAAATCGACGTCAAAACACGATCACACCGAAGTCTCAGTCTCTTCCATAAACGCATCCATATTCCGCCAGCCAAAGAACGCTTTGAACAATCACGACAGCCTTGTCAGCAAGCCAGCTTATGAGTCAAGAGAGGACGCCAAGGGTCCCTTTATAAACTTGACCTCTGGGTTTTGTAGCGCGACAGGCGCGAAGACGTTTTGATCATGCAGGCCATGCCAGATGCTCGCCAGCAGTCCTTTGAGGAGATCTATGGCCCCCCCGAGAACTTCCTCGAGATAGAGGTGCGCGCAGCCTACCCCTCCTCGAACCCTCCCATCACCCGGAAGACCCCTACTAACCCCAAGCCCCTACAGGTCAAGAACCCTCGCACGCACGGCGTCGGCCGCTCCATGTACACCGACTACGAGATCCTGTGCCGCACCAACATCCCGGCCTTCAAGCTGCGCCAGTCCACGGTGCGTCGCCGGTACTCCGACTTTGAGTACTTCCGCGATAT
>JPJW01002362.1:0-11076 GCA_000750755.1 Pseudogymnoascus sp. VKM F-4513 (FW-928)
CCCCCCTCCATCCCCCAATCAACGCGGTCTCCACGGCGCATCCTCAGTCCCTGCCATTTCCATTTCTTCCCTCCCTCGGCTTCACCATTTCTCTTCCTCTCTCTCCTCAAGTCCATGTAAAACATCCCCAAACCCCCCCTCTTTCTCTATCATTATTTCTCACCTCAAACCTCTAATACCAAATTGAGGTTCATTGCCTCAATCTCACTCTCACAATGGCTCCTAGTCAGTTCAAGTCGCTGCTGGGATCGATCCGGAGGAAGCCTTCCCAGGCTCCCGATGGAAAGACGGACGAGCAGGCGTACGGGAAGTCGATGGAGGAGAAGACCTCGATTCTTCATGATCTCACACATCTTGGCCTCAAGAACACAAGGACCGTGGCAGAGGCCATCACCACGCTTGCATCGGGCGAACCTATGGACGATAAGGATTTGCTGTTAGAGCACGGCGTCGCCATGCTCCAATCACTTCCAACCAACAGCGGCCTCAGCCAGACCGTCTCCAACAACTTCATTGGCATGCTGTGGAAAGATCTGCCCCATCCTCCGCCTACGACCGTGGGCCCAACAGCCCGCTACAGACAGCCCGATGGCAGTGGCAACAACCCGTGGGTCCCAGAGATGGGCAAGGCCGGATCGCCATATTGCCGCAGCGTGCCTCCCATGAAGCCCAAGGGACCAAATCTCCCAGACCCAGAGCTTGTCTTCGACCAGCTCCTGAAGAGATCAGGGCCTTTCCGCAACCACCCATCCGGACTGAACAGGCTGTTCTTTTCCTTCGCCACCGTCGTTATTCACGAGTGCTTCCAGACCTCGCGAACCAACCCATTTATCAACGAGACCTCGAGTTACGCTGACTTGAGCACCATTTACGGAAACAATGCCGAGGAGCAGAAGCGCGTGAGAACGTATGAGCAAGGAAAGATCTTCCCCGACTCAATAGCGTCGGAGAGAATTATGATGATGCCTCCGGGTGTAGTTGCTGTCCTGTTGCTATTCTCGAGAAACCACAACCATATTGTGGAGAACCTGCTATCTGTTAACGAGGACGGCAAGTACAAGGATTGGGATAGCCTCAATGATGAGCAGAAGGCCTGGTAAGCTCCTAATTATGCCAATTATGGAATATATCTAACTTGCGCATTGTAGGCAAGATGAGGATCTTTTCCAGCTTACCAGAAACATCAATGTCGGCTTCTTTGCATCGGTGGTGCTGAAGGACTACGTCGCGGCTATTCTCAACACCCCGCGAGCCAACTCAACCTGGAACCTGGATCTCGGTAGTGAGATCAAGAATGGTGGACAGCGATTAGAGCGAGGCAGCGGCAATGTTGTCTCCGCCGAATTCGCCGTCCTCTACCACTGGCACGCGGCTCTCAGTGCGGCTGATGATCAGTGGATGGAAGGTGTCCTACGCTCGCACCTCCCAGAACTCAAATCGGTTGATGATGTTACCGCTGCGGATTTCAAGAAGGTTATGATGACTGAGGGGCACAAGCTCATGTCTACTCCGCCAAAGGAGTGGACATTTAGCGGCTTGAAGAGAGGGCCAGATGGAAAATTCAACGACGTTGAACTTGCCGAGATCATCAAGAATTGCATCGAGGAGCCAGCCCACGCCTTTGGAGCGCACAGCACCCCAGCTAGTATGAAGATTGTTGAAGTCTTGGGACTGCTGCAGGCGAGAGACACGTTCAATATTTGCACGATGAACGAGTAAGTTCTTCTACGGAGACGGCTTAAGTTGTGCCATACTAATATTTATGACAGATTCCGTCGCTACCTTAACCTGAAGGCGTACGAGGATTTCGAGGACTGGAACCCAGACAAGGAGACAGCCAGAGCTGCGGAGCTCCTGTACGGCCACATTGACAACCTTGAATTATACCCTGGTCTCATGGCCGAAGTCACCAAGCCAGCTGTGCCTGGAAGTGGTGTCTGCCCTGGTCATACAACCGGCCGTGGTATCCTCGACGATGCCGTTGCGCTCATCCGTGGAGATCGATTCCTCAGCTACGACTTCAACAGCACCACCCTGACCAACTGGGGATTCGCCAAACTCGGCGCCATCCCATCTGGATCGTACGGTGGTATGCTGCCTCACCTTCTGTTCAATGGCATCCCTGGTGCTTGGACTGGAACATCTACATACGCTCTCCTTCCCTTCTATACCCCAATCGCAGCGAAGGGTATCCTGAAGGATAACAAGGTCATTGAGCAGTACGACCTGGAGCGCCCTGCCAGCGACAGGGTTGTTCTTGGTATTCACACCCACGAGGGCTGCAAGAAGGTCTTTGAAGACCGCGAGACCTTCCGCGTTATGTACCAGGCGGCAATCCGCAAGTGTACCGATGGCCACGATTTCATGATCGGCTGGGACGATGCTAAGCGCCACGACACCCGCTCCAGCATTCTCCACAAGGTCTTCTTCGAGGAGGGCTTCGAGGCGAACCTCACCAAGTTCTTCAGGAGCAATGTATTGAGACTCATCAGCGAGAAGTCGTTGAAGTACTCTGGCAGCAAGAGGTCCATTGATATTGTCCGCGATGTTACCAACGTCACGCCCATTCTCTGGCTTGCGGAGCGATTCGCCATTCCCCTCAAGACTAAGGAGACACCACGCGGCCTACTGTCCATCCCAGAGCTGTTCGGGATCTATCTCGTCCTATTCATGTACCAGAGCTTCAACGTCATTCCCGCAAATGAGTGGAAGTTGAGAGAGGGCGCGACGAAGGCTGCCCCCGCCCTCAGATCGATCTTTGAGGCCCACCTGAAGACCCAGCAGGGCTTCAAGGAAGGCATTGTCGACTGGCTCGCCAAAGGCAGCTCGTTCGAAGTCGGCCCTGAAGCTGACAGACTCTACCACGCCCTCAACGACTCTAAGCTGCCTATTGGTGACCTTGTGGGTGACTGTATCGGTATGGGAGCTCCAGTTGCTGGTAACCTGACCCAGCAGGCTTCTCTGCTTATCGATCTGTACCTCAGCGAGGGATACGAGGAGTACAAGGACCGCATCGTTGAGCTGTCCCAGAAAGATGACGCTGCCTCTGAGAGAGAGCTCCAGGGTTTCGTGTTCGAGGGTATGCGCCACGCTGGTGTTGTTCCTGGCCTTCCTCGCGTTGCCTCCAAGGACGTCACTGTCATGGATGGTGTTCGCGGTCCCATCAACATCAAGGCTGGTCACACCGTCCTGGTCGCCACCTCCAAGGCTGCCATGGACCCCGTCCAGTTCCCCAACCCAGAGAAGCTGAACCCCCACCGCCCATTCAAGGATTACATCCTTCTTGGCCACGGTCTGCACTTCTGCTTCGGCGCGAGGTTGGTTGGTGCCTCGCTGGCTGCGACGCTGAAGGAGGTGTTCAAGTTGAAGAACGTCAGGAGAGCGAATGGCCGCCAGGGTCACTTCTCGATTGTGGAGCACGACTTTGCTGGTGTTAAGATGAGGCAGTATTTGGATTCCAACTCTACTGAGTCGCCGATCCCGACGACTCTCACCTTGGAGTATGATGAGTAGGTGTGATGATTGGTATAATGGGTAGGTAATTAATAAGTAGTATAATGTATGTACGGTTTAGTGTGCGTTAATGCGAGGATTTGTGCCGTGTTTTCATCTGACCTGACTCTGGTCGTTCCTGTAATTATGTGTTGGTTGATTGTATACCCACTTGCGACAAATTGTCAGCTCTGATGGTCAAGTGTCAATAGAACCTATTTGAATTGCTGCCTAATTAAGAAAATATTGGATATAATGGCATGAATACGTATAATCAGGATCGTAGTACCGTCAACGAGTAAAAATCATAAAACCCGACGCTCAAGTTTCCTTCTGATACTGTCCAAACTCATCCTCCAGCTCCTCCTCGGTCCACTCTCTCTTCGGCTCTGTCCCAATGTAGTTGCCAGCACTATCCTTTGCAAAGAACTTCTTATATTCGCGTCTCGGCATCCACACAGCCTTGGTAGTAGACGGCTCCTCAGCCCCCCTGACTCTACTCATAAACGACCTCTTCCTGCACAGTAAACTCCATTAGCACATCATACTCGCTCATGGAAATGTACAAGCACTTACTTCTCCACCTCCTTGGGTTTCTCGGCGGGCACAACATTGGTGACGATCACGGCGATTATGCTGTCATCTGTGTACTTCTCCTGTAGAAGCTGCGGCGCCTGCGCGACGACCCCAACGGGCGCGACCATGTTACCCCAGGCGCTCGGCTTGTTGTGTCGCAGAACGCCTCCCGTGGACCCGGAGTCCTGCGCTTCCTCCGCACGCATATACTTCACCTCCCCATTCTCGCGATATGGGATCCACTTTTCCTCTGGGGGGCCAGCGTCCGCCTTTGCGGCGTTTGATTTGAAGAAAGGCATTCTTGGTGGGATTTGATGAGACGGTATAGGTGTGTGTCTGCAAGGTTTTTTGGTGGTTTTATATTCAAGAAAGACTGCTGAAGCGTACGTCAAGGCTGTGGATTGAGATATGGTATTTCTAGGAGAGCTGAGCCTCAGCAGAATCTAGTTTCGATTATTCATTGTCGGTGATCTACAACCCCGCGATCGCGAGGCTGAGTCCTTTGTTTAGCGCACATGACAACGACACAGCGTACCACGAGGGAAGGCGCAGTGAGATAACCGAGAATTCTACAATCGACGTCATTAGCAGACAAATGGAATCTATACAGTATAAGCCTTTCTCAAGCCTTATTTCCGGCCCTCTGCGGCTTAGGATATGAACAACGAGGGGTCTTGCTTCTGCCTGTGACGTCACTAGTGGCACAGATCTGCAAGTCAAACTTGCCCTATCAGCTGCACCTTTGATCTGGAGGACCATTCGGGACGGATCCGTGGGACCAGCGTTCTTATATTGTAGGGATGATGCGAGACATATAAATGGACCTGAATTGGACCCTGTGGACCTGTGATGATGGTCGCCGAAGCGGGCCCTGGTGAGAGAATACGCGCCGTCGGGCCGTGGCGTGCCTGCAAATCCTTCGCCGATTAGGCAGAGTCTCAGTTGGAATGACCCCGCCGATTAAGGGTCCTTTCAACTGGGCCTCTACCGGATAGATCGGTTTCCATGCCTGGTGTTGAGCGCGGTAAAAGCGCCGCCGCATAAAGTCCTGACTATACCTAGACTTGTCGCCATACTCCGACATTCCAATGAATTTATATCACTACACGGCGGCTGATATACGACGGTCATGCATACGGCCCGGAGTCGCTGTCTCCATATGAAATCCCCGCGGATAGATGAGAGACATGAAAATAAATTATTTCCTATTGTACGTCACCTGACTTCCTACAAGTGAGATTATTGTCCTTACTGATTTGTAACGGAGGAAAATACTCCGTAGCGGGACTCTACGTAGTTTAATATATCACTTTAATCTATTACAGAAGCCTTTCGTGGCCCGCTCGTGCGAAGCTTGAAATGGTAGTGATGGGAAAGGGAAATGATGGACAATCTTGAAACCGGAAAAAGGCGACTGGGGCAATATCACATCCGCATAACTGCCGATCCTCCCACACGCCGGCAATTAATCCCTAGCTTTCCCCGGATCATGGCGTTTAAGTTGCACATCACGAATAAACCTTGGATCCATGTTTCTGTTCTTTGGAAGCTTCATGGAGATGATCATCCTTGACGGAGTATATTCGTAGGAAGCTTCCACTGTTACAGAATATCTAGGGCTGTTGGTGATGTTATACTCGAGAAGCAGCGTTGCCAAAGCCACGTCGACCTTTGGCTGACAATTCGAGTTAGCGTTTCGAAGGTGTGGGGTAGCAATATATAATTGTTCCACGCATATCATCGTCGTCCACATGGCTTAAATCTTGACCAATCTTTAGTGTTCTATGCGCCTGGTGCCTGTAATTCACGGCCGGGCAATATATTTGTTCCTGGGAAGAGGCGCGCGTTGGGTAATGTAAGGTTGGACTATGCCTCTCTCGTTCGTGGAGATTCAACGCCCGTGTCCTCATATGGATGGAGACCTACTATACTGCTGCTAAGGCGGGTTGGCATGTTTCTATATAAAGAGCTCTATCCTCACCTCTCTTGTCCAGTTTCTGATACCTCGCAGAGCCATTAAGATGCATTTCTCAAAACTCGCTGTTATTGCCAGCACCGTGGCGTTGGCCACCGCGGCCCCGTCAAAGAAGGCGAAGCGCGCCGGAAACTTTGAACTATTTGGTGTCAATGAGTCCGGTGCTGAGTTCGGTAACTTGAACTTGCCTGGTGAATTGGGGACGGACTACACCTGGCCAGTTACGTACGTTACCTAGGATCCATTGCGTGAGCTCAAGCTAATCATGAACAGGACGACTGTGGACACTCTTGTTGCTGATGGCATGAACGTCTTCCGCATTGCTTTCATGATGGAACGTCTGATCCCCGACACATTGACCGGATCACTCGATGCAACCTACCTCGCCGACCTCAAGGAAATTGTCAGCTACATCACTGGCAAGGGTGCATACGCAATCATCGACCCCCACAACTTCGCGCGGTACTATGGAGAAATCATCACAGACACAGCCGGCTTTGAGGCGTGGTGGAAGACCGTTGCCGCTGAGTTTGCATCTGACGCGAATGTCATTTTCGACTGCAACAACGAGCCCCACGACATGCCGTCCATGGATCTCGTCGTTGAGCTGAACCAGGGTTGCATCAACGGTATCCGTGCCGCCGGTGCCACTTCCCAGTCCATCTTCGTTGAGGGAACCTCCTACAGCGGCGCCTGGACTTGGTAAGACCCCCTGCCCCCTACTATGCGAGTACAACGCTAACATTCGCAGGACCACATCCGGCAACGACGCTCTCAAAGATCTGACCGACCCATCGGACAAGATCGTCTACGAGATGCATCAATACCTCGACTCCGACGGATCCGGAACGAGTGAGGATTGCGTCTCGGCCACGATCGGCCAAGAGCGCATCCAAGCTGCCACCGAGTGGCTGCAGGCGAACGGGAAGAAGGGAATCATCGGCGAGTTCGCCGGTGGCGCCAACGACCAGTGCAAGTCCGCCGTTACCGGTATGCTTGAGTACATGGCCGCCAACACCGACGCGTGGGTTGGAGCCTTGTGGTGGGGTGGTGGCCCATGGTGGGGAGACTACATGTACAGCATGGAGCCGCCGAGTGGTACTGGGTACGCGTACTACATCGACACCCTGAAGACCCTTGGATAGAGTGATGATATCCGAGGGAGAGTTGAGGGAGATAGGTTGAGAGGTTAGGGCCGAGGGATTTGGGCTTCGTCTCCAGGTCGTTGACTTCTGTTACATAGTTAGTATAGGCTGTATATAGGAAATTGTGCAAATACCCCCCCCGAGTCAAGTGCATGTGAATTGATTACCTAACTCCAGTTTACAGTTTTTCTCCATACTGTCACTGTTGCCCCATAGCAATAAAATATAAGGGCCCATGATTTGAATCCTGTCATCAGGCTATATTTGGTCTCACCGTCGCTCAACTATGAAACGAGCCCTGTTGATACTCTGCAAGGGGTCGGATCAAGACCTACTGGTTTCCCTATACCGGCATGTGAAATGATCGCAAATCCCATGTAGAGAATATGAAATTGTTTGATTACCGAAGCGGAATAGAAGAAGCTTATCAGACTGCTCATCTTACTGCCCTGAAGATCCTTCGTTGTCGTAATGCCTCGGGACAATGTCGGGAAGGGCAACCACGTCAACTTTTTGTCAAATTACCCAGTACTTGCACCGTGCATCACAGTTATTCATCCTAGAGTACACATGGAACAGCCACAGAAGCACGTTTGAGGCGCCACTTAATGGCTTAAATGACTGTTTCCCCATAGAGTTCGTGGGGTTAGTGGTTGTTTGATGATTGTTGGTGGAGTTGATTGGTGGTAATCGGACGGAGGGGCAAAACTGTGGATGACCGCAGTGGGCGGTGTGGGCTGTGTGGGCTGGACCCAAATTCTGATACACGTTTGGGTGTTTGGGAGTAGCCCTTCAGCCCTGGAATCTCCAAATTACCGGCGAATTTCCTTCACGACACCACTTGCGCCGAGGGTCGGCAGGATCTTGCCTTAATTAACTTACTACAGTACTGCCACGGCTGCAAATCTCGGAGACATACACCGCTATGCATTTGTGGGTAATGACAATCGGTTCTGTATACATACTCTACTAGTATTCCAATATATATTGGAGGAGCCGTCAGTCGAGGCTTCTGGACCGAAGTCTTGGCGCTACTCTTTCATTTACCTTCGTCGTCCTCTCTCGTCATCTTTTTGTCTAGTAATTGAAATCCTAGTGCCCCTTATTTGTTTCCAATGGAGTTATAGCCCAGGTCTTTATATTTCAGCGAGAATGCCGTCTTTCTCATCGCTTCTGAAGCGGTCAAGGACGAAGCGCGAGGCTGAACAACCCCCGCCGCAACGAGTCGAGACGCGCGACAACGCCGCCCGCGATAATGTTACCCGCGATAATATTGCCAATGTTGACACCACCAAGAAAGACAGAACCAGTCGGAGAGTGTCGACCCGAGGCGACTTCTTCCGAAGCTTTTTAAACAGAACTCGATCCAGCGCTGGCCCGCGACCTGGAGCGGGCGGAGATGCCCAAAATAAGGTCTGTATGCCCCAGCTGCCCACTTGCGACCACCTTCTAATCTGCGATTCTGTATAGCAAACGACTATTCAATCACCAGACCAAGCAAAGGCGACTCCCACATCCGATCCGAACAAACCATTGCCTCCCCCACCACCATTTAGCGACTCCGAATCTGCCAAACAGCCCGCCAAAGCTGGAATACAGTTGCAGCGAATTATCCAGCCGCTTACACTTTCGGACATACACAAGCTTTTTTCCGGGGCGCCCCAATTCTTTGTCCGGTCAGAGGGACACCATGCCGGAGCGCCGCATCCTTCAGTTGCCTTTCCTTGGAATGAGGAACTGGAGATACGGGACCTGAGCGACCATGGCCAAATAGAAGAGGCAGCCTGGGGATGCGTTACAACAACCCCGCACATCATTCGGAAGCAAAAAGGAGACGCGGCTATAGAACAAGCCCCTGAAGAGGATGGAAATAAAACTCCACACTTTATGCCTCGCTGTAAAGAGAGACCAAATATGCTAAGCATGCAAGGCTTGGAACGAGGGACTGTTGGGTTTCAGGCAGCGCTCGAAGTTGCGGTTGCAGATGCGCTTCACGACGATAAACCCCGCCAAGATGAAAAGGCCCTACAATCGCTCAGAGTCAAGTTTTTGAAGGGGAAGAAGCATGGGCTAAGACAATTAAGTGAAGCCTCGGTTGTGTCGAAGCTGACCGAGTTGGGATCATCATATCATCAAAAACCCCCAGTTTCCAAGACCTCAGTGGAGATGTACACAGAACTTTTCACACAAGTTTTGTTCCCACCAACGCGCGTCACTGATGCCGATGACCCGACCAGCTTCCATGTACAAATTGAAACTCTTGTGAGCGTTCTCACAGAGCCTGGCATCTGGGTCGATTTCAGCAATGTTGAATGGCGGATAAGGCTTGGGCAGACTCTGTGGGGCCCGTCTTACCAACCTGGCCAGGACGAGGAAGTTAATGTCGACGGCGAAGAGGAAGAGCACAGACATGAGAGCCAGCAATTTTGGCTGCTGCTTCAAATACTGTTGTCTTGCGAGCTTGTTGTCAGACTTGATGCGGTTAGCCGAAGCGCACGACAGGATCCTGGGCTTATAACTGCGGAAGAAATGCAGAGATTCGAAAGAGATGTTACAAGACCCGTGAAATGGTCGCTGCTGCTGGCCAGACTGTGGCTTGAGAACATAAAGGTCACACATTCTGTGAAACAAGCATCTGAGCAACAGCCACCGGAGCACGACAAAAGGCCACCCGGATGGCTATCGTCAATTAAACAAGCTGTAACTCCTCAGCATGAAGAGGCTGACCCTATTCACGCACACACGATTGAATTCCACGGCAGGCGCCAGAAAAGGCAAATCAATGGACTGATCCGCTTCTCTCGAAAGTTGAGGTGGCCAGGAGCCGAGCGTATCGCCGAGAAATTTACCACCGACCTTGCGAAGGGCAGTGACAATGTTGGGAGTACTCTTGCCGACCGCGCTTCGCATGGCAGAAAATCCCTCTCCATGACCACACAGCGATCGTCGTACTTCGCGGGAATTGGTCGACCAGGAATACGACGAGGGCTGTCCTTCGGCGGTCCGCCGAATATGTTCCAACCTTCGGGATGGCTCTCAAAATCATATCTTACGGGCCTTATTCTACCCGGAGAGGGATTGAGCCATCTAATGATGTCGACGCTGCTTGAGAGCGACGAGATTGCAGTCGCACGGCTTGGAGGCGACGCTAATCTCTATGGCGGCTTCGTATACTCGGGTCAAAGCTTCTGGAGCACGGCTTGCATTATTGGTCGGGTCCTTGCCGCCGGAAAGGGTGCGAGTGAGTGCATGGGCTGGCTATCTTCGCCCATACAGCCCAAGGGAGTTATCGAAGGGTGGGTGAACGTTGATGTGGAATTGGAGCCTCGTTCAGATGGAGAAGAAGGGACACATGCTGCCCGTATTTGGAAGAAGTCTACAGTGGAGCGCGAGTCCCACGTATTGGGGGATGGAGATGCGCGGACGATTCTTCCAGGAGACTTCACGCTGCCACGGGCTGACGTCCCTGACCCAGTGAACCTGGAAGTCAAGTTGGACTCTCTCGATCTATTCACTGGTCTTGACTCTGCCGAGTCCTCGCCAATCAATGAGGACGGACCGCGCGTGGACACTGCTGACCACCCTAATATCCGTACATATTCCGCCATGCTGCAATTCACCGTCAAGCCGTCTGATGAGCCGACAAAATCTATGAATTTTGCGCTGACATACGACGTCCAATTTGTTACCGCCCATCCCTGCGTCCCATCGCTACACACGCGATTAATCCAAGCGTCGACAAGTCCAGGATTGCAGGCCGCACAGCTTGAAAGCACAACCCCGGGGCCACACACTTTGTTCACTGGTAAGTCAAGCACCCCATCCCCTTACTTGTCCAAAGCCCCCCCACTAACACACCCAGGCCACGCCCTCCACAAATCCTACAAT
>JPJW01002363.1:0-33560 GCA_000750755.1 Pseudogymnoascus sp. VKM F-4513 (FW-928)
GGGATGTGGTTGTGATGATTTATGATGTGATACCCCTATGTTATATATGTAAGATATTGGGGTGTGGAGGGACGGTTGGAATTTAATTATTGGGGTCCTAGTCCAAGAAGACACTCGTGATGCATTTACTGAAACTTCTCGAGTTAGCAATCGCTGTAGAGACCGTGATATACATATAGCAAGAATATACGCCAATGATTCAAAAGCAAGTACCTCCTAATTCTCTGCCAGTCTCACAATAAGCTTTTTCCCACTCTTGTGATTATTGAATGCCTCAAGGGCTTTCAAAACCTCTCCAACCCCGACATCTCCCACTTGCACATAGTCCAGTGGAATAAGCTGGCCAGCCTCCAAATATTCCTGTAATCTGGGGATCATACCAGCGATATCCTTGTTAATCTGGTCGGCCTTTTCGCTGCCCGTGCGTCCGATTTCTCCCAAGGCCACTTGGTTTACCGACACGCCTTCTCGGGGTGGGATAGGGTCCCTTTGTGCATGATTAATCCCTGTAGTTAAGAGGCAGAGGGCGTAGTTTGTTATGAAAGGTGACTTACCAGTCATTGGTCGTGGAGTAGTACCTCACCGGAGCCTTTTGGTCGGCGACTTGCACTATTGCCCCTATTCCGGTTTCGGTGCCCATGGCACTAGCATCGAAGACGCGAGTGAAGTTTCCACCCGTGATCTCTTGAATATTAGCTAGCTGCTCACTCAGTGGAAGTTTGTAGTCAAAGGTTGCCTCTGCTCCGGCGGCTTTGACAGTCTTGTATTTCAGTCAGCGACAGGTCCGTGAAATAAACTAGAATGATGGTACCTCGCTGTTAGAAGGCGAGCAAGATCCGAGAACTCTGTAACCGCAGAGTTTGCCCAACTGATACAGTAGTTAAATATTGTATCACTCCATTGATATGGCGAGAAACGCATACCTGAACGGCGAACTGGCCAACTCCGCCGGCTGCCCCGAGAACAACCAACCATGGACTCCCGTCAGCACCCCCAGCTTTCAACTCGACCTTTGCTCCAATAATCAGTCCCAAAGCTGCAGTCTGCGCCATGAATTAGCTTATAATATCCCATCGTCAGCAGAATCGTATCTTACGAGAACCCCAACACCAACAGTCGCAGCATGTTCGGTAGTTATGCTCTCCGGCTTCTTAAACGTGAGGTCCTCGTTCATCAGGAACTTAGCTCGTAGTATCAGCAACAGTCCCCAGTTGATTTATATATCAAACAGCCTACATATTCCTGGAAAGTTGAGTGCCCAGGAGTACCGAGCGTAGTGCACCCGAACACAGCATCTCCTTTCTCGAACTTCTTCACGCCCTCGCCGACTTCGACGACGGTCCCAGAGGCGTCACAGCCAAGGACGATGGGCCAGGATGTTACTAGGAGGCCGGTGCTTTGCATGAATCCCTCACTGTGGATCGCATGTTAGTTATGTGATGGGAGAGACGATAGGGGCGTCCTTACACCGGATTGATGGCAGTGACGAGAGACTTGACCAGTATCTGGTTCTTGCCTGGGACAGGCTTCTCGAGAGTGTCTACGAGGTGGTACTCTCCACCCACTTTATCAACGAGGATGCCTTTCATTTTGAATGATGTCAATTGAGTTGATGGTTTGAGATATTTTGAGGCAATAGCAGATCACAGGCACAGAATTTCTACAAATTTTGGAGAGTATATAGCAAGTCGACACAATTCCATCTGCTCAAGGAAGCATATGTATATATGCAATATGTCATAGAGATAAGGCAAGCTTTCGCATCGTACTGACACGAACTGTCACAGCAGCGATGAAAGCCACAATATGCATTGGTTTTTCAGCTCCATCCTACGCTATATCGAACATCACTTTCCGATTTGTCGACCACATTTACGAGGTCGTCTGTTTGCACCAAAACACTCCTGCGATGCATTGACTAATGAAGCCTCATATTGAATCCTCTGATTATGAAAGAAAGGTGCTCTCCTTTATTGGCGGACGTCGACTTTACCCCGCAGCACGTTCGTATGACAGGGATGGCTTCACAAGCTTTTAATGGCTGGCACATTCAGCCTGGGCCGTATCCGTGAGTCTTGCAGGTTGACAGGCCACGCAATCTGTGTTCTGGACGAGGCCATCAGCGTAACACGGGGCGATGGAACCCCGGTTCGACAACGGGAACTATGAGCTCGGCTGTAGTGGCATCTCCATCGCCGTTATACCAAACATTCTGGCATATAATCGTATAGATAAAATATATTCTTCACTCTTTGACATTCTCATGGCGCCGATAAATAAATCCCGTGCGCCGGAGGTTGAGATAGTCGTGATCGACACATGTTCCCGAGCCCGGGCGGCCGCGGATTCTCACATGTAGCGGTATATGACGTAGCTCGGAGACTTTTTGCAATCTATATCTCGTGCCAGTCGTGCCAGGCGTGTCAAAGTAAGCCTTTAAGCTCTGATGACTAATCTCGGTAGCGGCGCTTGACAACATGTGAAAGCACAATCCCACGCTGTCCCACGCACTTTTGTAGCAGTCCCATCACCGCGCAGATTTGGATCTCACGCTAAACCCCTTCCGGCATATCTATCCTATCCAAGACCCCTTCCCTCCCCGCTTTTTTTCTCCCGAGCCTCATCAGTAGCTCAACCCTTCTCACCAGTTCTCGTTGCTAGCTTCTTTTATAAAATCTGCGGATCCACTCCTGGCTAGCCCGGAAGCCCTGTCCCTCGGTCGACGGCTTTCTCTCGGTCGTTCAGCTGGCCATATATCTCTCGCCGATTGTAGATATACTAATTTTTACAGCTTATTCCTTTTTCCCAACAAGAATTCTGTAGCCAACGCCCCAAACACGATCTTTTTTTGCTCATTTTTTAGATATTCTGCTTCAAACTAGCCTGGATGTTACCCAAAACTTCTGTGAGCGTAGCAGGTAAGGCCAAGCAGCGGGTCATACAAACTGCACTGCATCTCAAGCCTGCGCAGACACATAACATGGCGTCCATCAGCGCCCCGACGAAAAAGCATAAGGTGGCCGTGGTTGGATCAGGGAACTGGTGAGTGAGCCCATCCAACTGGCAATGGCCGGTACTGACCTTCAATTGTGCAGGGGTTCGACTGTCGCAAAGATCGTAGCAGAGAACACAAAGGAACACCCCGATCTATTTGAGGAGGACGTTCAGATGTGGGTTTTCGACGAAGATGTCACCATCCCAAAAACCTCGAAACACTACCCCGGAGATGCCGCCAAACCAGAGAAGCTTACGAGCCTGATCAACAAATACCACGAGAACTTCAAATACCTCCCAAACATCACATTACCGACAAACCTTGTCGCCAACCCATCGGTAGAAGATACTGTCGAGGGTGCTTCAATCCTTATCTTCAACTTGCCCCACCAGTTTATTGGCAAGATCACCCAACAGATGCGCGGCCATATCCTCCCCTTTGCCCGTGGAATATCCTGCATCAAGGGCGTTAACGTCACGGATGACGGAGCGAGCCTCTTCTCAGAGACTATCGGAAAGGGCTTGGGCATCTATGTTGGGGCCCTGTCCGGTGCCAACCTCGCCACAGAAATCGCCAAAGAGAAGTGGTCTGAGACCACCATTGCATACGACCCACCGATGCTGGATTCTCGAACCCCCACACCAAGAGGACCGTCACCACAGTCTTCATCCGACGATTTGAACGCGCTACAGCACCGTGATGTACACGGAGAAGTGTCGCCTGTCAAGCTGACTCCTCTACCATCCGACTACCCTCCGATCGATCACGCCCTTTGGCACACACTTTTCCACAGACAATACTTCCACGTTCGTGTAATCCACGATGTCGCTGGTGTCTCCCTCGGAGGTGCCCTGAAGAACGTCGTCGCCCTTGCCGCTGGCTTCGTCGATGGCCGCGGATGGGGAGACAACGCCAAGTCAGCCGTCATGCGCGTGGGTCTTCTCGAGATGGTGAAATTCGGCAAGGACTTCTTCGCCGAGACCGTCGACCCAGCTACTTTCCTCGAGGAGAGCGCTGGCATGGCCGATCTGATTACCAGCTGTTCTGGTGGCAGGAACCACAAGTGCGCGAAGATGTCGGTTGCGGAGGGACTCCCGATCAACGAGATCGAGAAGCGTGAGCTGAACGGACAGAAGCTGCAAGGCACGAGCACCGCCTATGAGGTGTACTCGTTTTTGAACAGCAAGGGAGTGGCGAATCAATACCCATTGTTTACTGCGGTTTATAGTAAGTATCCCATTGGTCACATCTCAGCTCCCACACCGTTGCTAACCATACCCCAGATATTTTGGAAGGCAACAACACCGTTGACGATATCCCCGATCTCATTTCTAAGCCAGGCGAATGAGCGAGCTGTTTGCATTAGATTGGCTGGTCGGTCTATTTTGTATACGCGGGTTTGGAAAGTATTGCTTATTATACACGGCATTATGACGAACTTACAAATGTGTAACTATTATTACAAAAGCTATCCCTTGATTATGACTTGACAGCCATGTGAAATGATAGAGCGAGTGCCAGCTAGCATGCTAGGATACCTTGTCCAAGTGCAGCATTAAAAGCGCCACCATATAATAAGCATCATTACCAATCGAGCGCCACAACCCCGAACTATTCTCCCTTATAGGACTAGTGAGTACCGAACTATTCTCCTTTATAAAACTAGTGAATAGAGCTGCATTGCTATTCACCAATTTATGCGCAAGCTGCACGCTTCTGCCTAGAGTTTTGCAGTTAGAGGGCGCATTTTGGCGGCTGTATTCACGACTGGTTAGTAATCCTCCTTCCTTATTTATCGGAGAACCGGAGTCATAGGCTTTCGCACAGACACCCCACGAAGATCGCAGGTAGACCTCCGCGGCTTAATCTTACCCCGCCTATCTGATCTGTAATATATGCTAGAGTGTAATATACATTGTAAATTTCTATAAATGCCAGTAGAAAGCCCAAGTTGAAATCCAGATCAAGAACTAATAACATACCACACCGAAGCCGCAATCTCCAAGCCAAAAGCCCATCAATACCCCACCTCCAATTATCACATTTTAGCACCACCACCAGCACAATGGCAACCACAACCTCCCAACCCGTCCCCATCGACAACACCTACGCCCTCAAGCTCAAAGCCCTCCACCAACCCTCCCACCCCTACCTCTTCAGCAACGTCCACGACGTCGCCTCCACCAAGACGGTCCTCTCCCTCAACACCCCGACCCTCACCCGCGTCCGCGCCCTCGCAACCGGCTCCTACGCCATAGCAGGCACCTACGGCTTCGAGGACCAAGACCTCACTCTCCCCTACAACCTGCAAGCGCTCTCTCTCATCTCTCCCATCGCGCGCCAAGCCGGCGTCCCTCTCAGCGCGGATCTGCAGGATGGGTATGGTGACCAGCTGCGCGAGTGTATTGCGGGTGCTATTGATGTTGGTGTTGTTGGGGCGAATATCGAGGATGGGTTCCCGCATGTAGGGTATGCGAAGGGGCTGGAGGGGGTGAGGACGCTGGAGCAACAGGTGGAGAGGCTGAAGGTTGTGGTAGAGGTGGCGAAGGAGAAGGGGTTGCCGGATTTCGTGGTCAATGCGAGGACGGATCTGTTTAAGCTTGATCCCAGGCCGGAGGGATGGAGTCATCAGGATGTGCTGGATGAGGCGGTGAAGAGGGGGAAGGCATATTTGGCGGCTGGGGCGACGAGTTTTTTTGTCTGGGGGCCTGAGTTGACGGTGGAGGATGTGAAGACGCTGGTTAAGGAGCTTGATGGGATGGTGGCGGTGCTTTTGAGTACGGAGGGGGGGAAGGTGAAAGCTGGAGAGTGGAAGGATATTGGGGTTTGCAGGGTTAGTGTTGGGCCAACCTTGTGGATTGAGTCTATGGCTGCGTTGAAGAAGTCGGCTGAGAAGAGTATGGGGATTGAGTAGGCTGGAGTGGGAGATGATCCAGCCAACCTTTGACGCTGTCAACGGCCCCTAATTCTAATGTCACAGTTATAGCGGATATCATAAATTATTGCTGAAATAAATCACCATTACATCCGAAAAATGCATTTCATTCAAAGTACTACACTTGTAAATCGATCCTCCATCTCAAATTTGCAAAACCATCCAGGTAAAACAAACATCCCTAAAATTCCCAGGCATCATAAGTCATCATCAAAAATCATAAACAATAAATCAAATGTAAAACATCGAGTCCTTCAGTCTATCATGGATCCTGACATCGGATTCCAGTGTACTCGGCGCAGCACCACCAGTCACACTCGAACCCCCAGACTGCGAAGGCTCGAACTCCTTTTGAAGGTAGCAGCGGGCACGCTCGCAGGCCAGATCGGCGTAGTACGCAGGCGGACAGATGCTGACTGCCTTCGTCGCGCGGGAGAAGAGGTAGCACATGTTGTGCGTCAGGTCCTCGAGCGTATCGGCTGCGTTGGGGAATGGATGAGGGCGCTTCAAGTTGCCATTGCCGAAGATTTCGTCCAGCACCACGTAGTAGTGAGCTGGCTTCGCTGTGCCTTGGAGGCAGGTATGGGCCTGGAGGAAGAAGTCCCAATTCCACATACTGGTAATTCCACGGTCGACGACAGTGCCGTTGTTAGGGTTGCCCGAACGATCAGCTTCATCTGGCTTCGTGGCGTAGAATCTGGTGTGATGGCGTTTCCCCACGACGATGACGGAGATCTTTGGGAATCCCTTCTTTCTCTGATCGGCCGTATATATTCCGTCACAGGCTTTGCGCAGAGATGGGATCTCGTCGTCTTTCAGAACCTGATATTGGCCCTCCGAAACACCATCTCTGTAGACGAGAATGTTCTCCGGTAAGGTTTTATTGTTTGTCCTCCACAGTTGAAGACGGGATCTCATCATCTCACTCAGATCCGTCACCATCTCCTTTCGGCCTTCCTGGACGCTGAGCACACAGGGGAACTGACTCAGTGTCTTATCCACGCTGGCCACAATTGCGGCTACGCTGGGTGCAGAGGATAGGGATCCTGGAGACGGGTGCGTCACATCTATTCCCACGACCATTGTTTTCCCTTCCGATATAATACCGAGCTTTGATGTATCCAAGGTCTGATTGGCTCCGTTCAGCTTGCTGTTGACCTTCAGAGCTACGTTGGCCAAATACTGATCACGCCTCGGCTCCTTTGTAATCTTCTGGTCAATGGCGCAGACGGTATGGATACCGTATCTTATGTCCCCAGCGTACTTAACTGCATTGTAGACAAGAGAATCACTGCCGGGTAATATTACCACTATCAATCCAATCTTTTGCTCCAACGCATCTTTGAACGCATTGTCGATGAGCTGCTCATTGCTTGGCGCGGACGGACCAGAATCCAGCACAATCCGTTTTAATGCACTGGGTGGCGGCGCAGCAAGGCCCGATGCATTCATCATGCTCTGAAACTCACCCATGATCTTCGATAGATGGTCCATCCCTTCAATGCGGCTATTATATCCATTCTTCATGATACACAGAGACATCCATGGCGGAACTTTCGAGCCCTTGGTGAATTTGACCCCCATCATATTCCACTGTCCGCCTCTTGGATTTACGGAATTCTTGCCTTGGTACTTCACTGATGGCGCAGGAAGAACTCGGCCGGGGACTGTGATCATGTCCGTGTTCACATTCATTCCGAATTTGGCCTGATGATAGTCAGCAATTGCTAAACACCATCAAGATTGCTTGCCACTTACCAGATTGGAATTGGAGTTAGGACCGAATCCAAGCACTGCTAACCCATCAGAGGTTATCGACTTTGCATTATCATGCGGCCTGCGACACGCGAAACGGATCATCTCTGCGGTTTGGTCGGGGTCGAGCTTTTTCATAGATGCTTGTCCTGGAATAACATTGCAGCAATCGACGGGCATATACATTGGGTACCCTCTGGTACCGACATTCATGACCGGAAAGATAGTGTTCAGTGTCATCCTATACTCTACAATTGTGTTAGTTAATTTACAGGGTAGTAGAATTTGAGAATTGACATATAAGAATTGCCACTTACGTGTCTTGAAGAAATCAGAAACAGTTATATACCTCCCGGGTTTCTTCTTATCAGGTGGGTCGAGCCAGAACTGCACTTCTGATGCATTGGCACCAAACCGCTTGACTTTCGGTGGGTGAGGTAAACCGGTCCCGTCATTCTGACTTGCTAGAGCGATGATGGTCTTGACTTTTGGGATTATTTTCCCAGCTTTGTTCTTTTTAACTGGTAGATGTGTCGTTTCCACCCTCACTTTCTTTAGGAACCTCTCTAGTTGAAAGAGATTTTGACCGTATGCCTTTCCAAAGTCCCTGATCAACTGCACTAGTGACCCTGGTTGGAAAAATACTCCGTGGCTCACGTTGACGTTAACAAGAATCCGGCCAGTGCCTGGTCGAACGCTACGGAAATAACCGCGTAGTGCAGTGAGACATTTGCCAAGTTTCTCATCGACAATACGTCGATTGGTAGCATTGTCTGTGCCCCAGAAGTAGTGTTTGTTCGATGCAATAGTCGTGGTAAAAGGATCTGACTGTGGGTAATGCCCGAGGAGGACATTTAAAGTCTGGATCACCTGAAGCCTATTTTCGACACGGAAGTTTGGATCCGGCTGGACGGACCTGAGGTGGTTGACGAGACCAGAAATGTCCATCTCGCCCGTGAGTTGGACACTGACACGGTACGGACTGGACTCTGGCTTAGGGTCATCCTCGAATTCAGCACGATATGCGATCTCAGTTTTGATGTCAGGGAACTTATTCCGACCAACCAAAATAGCCTTGAAATCCGTGGCACAATTTATCAGTCGAGGATCTTCAAGCAGCAGTTCGATGACTCGCTTGAGCTTCCTTCCTTTTGCCTCAGGTGAGACGGCGACATGATACCGATAAATGATCAGATTGTTCGACGCTTGAAGCTCGAAGTAGTTGGCCCATAGCACAACGGGTTTCCCCTTTGTGCCATAAGCCGGCCTTGTGGGGAAATCTCCTGTCATGGATATGCTCGCCATGCTACCGGTGAGCGTTGCCTTCTGAGACATGTAATTGTCCTCTGTCTTCGTGACATTCTGATTTGGTGGCGGAAATCTTCCATTTCTGGTAGTGTTAATATGAATAATATTGAAAGGGCAGGCGATGTATAAATGAAACAGACTCACCCGAACACCTCGGCGGGCCCCGCCTGAAAGCCGCCTCTCCCTCCACCTCGGCCACCACCGCCTCTGCCACGATCACCACCACCTCGGCCACGATCACCACCACCACCTCTGCCGCGATCACCACCACCACCTCTGCCACCTCCTCTGCCTCTGGTCTGCTGAAATACAGACATAGCTCAAGTGAATTCGTAGAGAGTGTGCTTCAAGGTATGACGGCTAGAAACCTCTTCTTCGAGAGTCTATGTATGAGTTGGTGTCTTTCAACGACCATATGATTTGTAGAGCTTGGAATGTGCCCTTACTTACCTGATGTCAAAGCTGGCAACCTCACCTTGCACGCTGTGTTGATGGAAATCAAGCTTCAGTTCTGTCCGGCAGCGTAACGTTGCCGGCTTGATCTGTGAAAGATGGAAGGCCTGGAAATGCCAGCCTACATATATAGACTTCCTGTCCTTGGTGATGGCGAACGAAACCGCGTCACTTTAGTCGCCAGCCTCGTTTGTGACTGTGGTGGTTGCTGGGAAGACTAGCCAAACATCAAGCTTGGTTGTTGATCGACCAGTGAGGGGTCTGAGACAACCAACATTCTGCCCCACAGCCTGTGCTTTGTGCGGGCAGCCGCATGGATGGCAGCTTAACACCAATCACACTACCCAACGGCTGGAATGCAGGGGCCCCGCACAAAGCAACATATCACTTTCTTTCCACGCCCCCCGTCAGTCACTTCACCAAAGCCGTGACAATGCTGGGGCAATTGCCAGAGCCTTCTCTCAATTAGTTTCGGAGCCTGACGTGGCATTCATTGATTTGGCTCACGAGGCTTTGTCAAGGCACTGAGCTGAAACCGACCAGGCAGGCGCCTGCTCCCGGCGCTAATTAAGGACCCTGCTTTGTTGGTTTGTTCCTGGGCAGGACCCCAGGTCTCTGGTGCAAGGTATTGTAGAGTATTATACTGAGATCGGAGATCGGATCTCACTATGTATATGGGCTCCAAGGCTGGCGATAAAGCACTGATGTTCCCAGCACTGGAGAAACGACTACATTGCGCACGTCGACTTGAACACCTACTATCAAAGATTGCACTCTAAGGAGGCTATTATGACTTCTAAAGAACCTACCCACGTAGTCCTGGAAGATGCTCCAGCAAATTTTACTGGGGGCGAGCTTGCCAAGCCCACTGCGATACCATCTGAGCAGTCAAGGCTGTACCAGCTGGAGATGTTGGAGGCAAGCATGGCTCGCAACACTATTGTAGTGGTAGTGCTTCTTTACCCGGATTTGATTTTATCATTCTGACCTAGAAATAGATGGATACTGGCAGTGGAAAGACTCACATGTGAATTCCCTCCCTATGTGACTGATGTTGCCGGCCAGCAGCTTGCCTTCGACGGAATATACTGACACCGACAGCGCAGTCATGCGCATAAAGGCCGAGTTGGAGAGATGTCCGCAACACAAGGTATGCTAAATATGAGTCTCCGTACCTGTAGGCGGACCTACAATCTAACTTCCTGGATGTAGCGTGTCTGGTTTCTTGCTCCAACAGTTACTCTGTGCGAGCAACAATGCGCTACCCTCCGTACAAATATCCCATATGTTCAGACACGCCTACTCGTGGGCTCCGATAATGTCGATCGCTGGAGTGAACAGCGGATATGGGACACAGTTCTAGAGAATATCCGGATAGTTGTATCTACCCATGGCGTTTTGGCGGATGCTTTAAGCCATGGGTTTGTCCAAATAGAAGAGCTGGCACTCTTAGTGTTTGACGAAGGTATGTCCTTAGAATTGTGACAATAGACGTTTGTGGTAGGCTGACCAACTATAGCTCATCATTGTGCCCGTGAGCATCCCGCAAATAAGATTATGAAAAATTATTATCATCCTCTTCTCGAGCGGAAAGGACCACATGCTGTACCACATATTCTTGGGTTAACGGCAAGCCCCGTTATACGATCCAAGCCATCGGATCTACAGTGAGTACTACAGATCTGCTGTGTTGACTTCCGCTGATAAAGTAGAATTATCGAGCATAATCTTAACGCGCTATGCCGGACACCACGAATTCATCGTGGAGAGCTGCTGGAACATGTCCATCCGCCGACGTTCGTGAGGCTTGCCTACCTCTCAAGTCCATCGGAATATGGGAACTATACCTCCTCAGCACTTGTAAGCTTGCTAGCTATGTATTCCAATTCCATCAACTCAAGCATGCCCCAAGCGTATGACGACGACCTGGTTAAGAAACAGACAAAGACTTATCGAGAGTTGAAGTCATTTTGCACGAAAGCAAGCCATATATACGACGAGCTAGGCCAATGGGCTGCAGATTACTATATTCAAACATCTATAGAGATCTGGAGTGCCGCAGAGATGAACCGGAGAGCTGACATATTTTCGGACAATGGCAACCGTAACGTTCTACTCGAGCAATTGCTTCACCGAATTCGAAGTGATAATACGGCCTCAGACTCAACTCATCCCGATGACACGAACACAACACGGAAAGTGCGACAGTTGGTTCGATTCTTGACAAGCTACCAGGAGGGTGATCTTCATGGCATTATATTCGTTGAGCAACGAGCAACCGTGGCAGTCCTCCATCAACTACTCTCTCTCCACCCCATGACAAAGGGTATGATAAGGAGTGGGACATTCATTGGAACTTCAAACTTCTCGAGTAGAAAATCATCTCTGGGCGATTGGCTTAGTCCTCTAGAGCAGATGGATACTCTGGACTGCTTTCGAAAGAAAGACAAGAATTTCATCATTGCGACTAGTGTTCTCGAGGAGGGTATTGACATATCGGCTTGTAATATAGTCATATGTTTCAATAGACCGCCCAATCTCAAATCTTTCATTCAAAGGAGGGGAAGGGCGAGAAAAAACCGTTCTATTTTCGTCCTCTTAGTTGCTTCAGAGGATCGTTCTTTGGGTCCACAAGAATGGGGGGTCATGGAGAATCAAATGAGGGAAGAGTATCAGAAGGATGCTTCAAAGCGCCAGAAACTGCAGCAGCTGGAAGATGAAGAAGAGCATGTTGAGGGGTATTCCAATGCTAGGTTTGAGATAAAGTCAACCGGGTATGTTAGTCTCCGTATCAATCATGATCATCTTCTAATTCTTTTCAGGGCACTCCTCACCTTGGCAACTGCCGTGGCTCATATCCACCACTTCTGCGCAACTCTGCCCCCACAGCCCTACGTGGATCTCCTGCCAAAGTTCTATTTTCGGGAGAGTCCTTATGGCCTGGTAACTGGAATTGTCACATTGCCGAACTGTGTCGATGCATCAGTACGGACGGCTGCTTCTTGCCGAGAATGGAAGTCGGAACGGATGGCGAAGAAAGATGCCGCTTTCCAGGCGTACGTTGCCTTGCATAAGAAAGGGCTGGTTAATGATAACCTACTACCACTTCTACTTGAGAAAGATCCAGAGGCTATTGCCGATATAGAGACAAGGGCTGCCGTCGAAGAAGTTTCTCAAATCTATGATCCCTGGGTACGAGTTGCTAAAAGCTGGACGGAGGCAGGACAGTCTCTACGGAAGAGGCTTATCTCTATCAGTAGACCGGGCCACTCAACACTACACCTGGTCATCGTCGTACCGCAAGAGTTGCCCGCGCTTGAAACATTTACGGTTTACTGGGATAATCAGACAACATACTCGGTTTCTATATGTGAGACTACACAGACGTCCACCGCTGACACTGCGTCCCTTTTCACCATGAGGCAAGTTACATCGACAATTTTCCAAGCGGTTCATTTCAACCGCATGCCAGCTGAGAGCAATGATTTCCTTGCGCTCTTCGTACCGAATATTGAAGAAGGACTACTTCAATCGTGGTTGGAAGAAAGCGCCGGAAATTTTCCTGCTACTGAATTACTAAATGCGGAGCACAATTCTTCCTATGGCCTCATCCGAGATCTAGCACGCTATGCGTCTCCACATATATTCAAAGAGGCTACTGCTGATGGAACAATAAAAGTCGTTCGTTTACCAAAACGACGCGACTTTCTCCATCGCAGTGTCGCAACCAAACAAGATGATGCTGGGGACTTGGACTGCTCAGAGAAGCCGGATCTTTTCTTACCCATAGAATCAAGCACTATTGACAGGCTTCCGATGGATTATGTCGAGTGTTCTCTTCTCATCCCTTCGATTCTGCATCGACTATGGAGAAAAGCTCTTGTTTTAGAGTTACACAGCACCGTGTTCGAAAATCAGGGGTTTCTTAACCTCGATTATCTTATCACAGCCACAAACGCCCCATCTGCCAACGAGGACTCAAACTATCAACGCCTGGAGTTCATTGGTGATTCGGTGTTGAAATATCTCGTCTGCCTAAATCTATACGCAAATAACCCGTCATGGCCGGAAGGCTATCTGTCTAGGGCCAAGGACCAGGATGTTTCTAATTCACGCCTTTCGCGGGCTGCCTTGACAGTAGGGCTGGACCGTTATATTGTAACGAAAACCTTCACAGCACGGAAGTGGTCTCCACCGTACATAAGGGATATTTTAGAAGCCGAATCATCTCCGCGGAAGCGCGTCTTGTCAACCAAGGTCCTCGCCGACGTCGTTGAAGCGCTTATTGGCGGTGCATTTTTGGATAGGGGCTTCGAAGCAGCTGCAAATTGCATCAGTCGCTTCCTTCCCAAGAGGCCAATAGCTTCTCCACTCCGTATATTTGCCAGGGGCACCAATGCAGAAGAGCGTGTCTTTGCTCCCACTTCACTTGCAAGCGGCCACCTTTCAGACGTCGAGCGTTTAATTGGATATCAGTTTAAGAATCGTGGTTATCTATTGGAAGCCATAACCCATCCATCATGCGAACACGACGCCCACACAAGCTCGTATCAAAGATTAGAATTCCTTGGGGACGCCACCTTGGATATGATAGTCGTTTCTTTCATGGTCGACAATGCACCACATTTGTCACATGGAGTGATGCATCTTACAAAGACCGCTGTGGTAAATGCGGGATTTTTGGCCTATCTTTGTTTAGACGCATCGCTTGAGCAACATGTTACAGATGTCTCTTTGGGCCCAGATTTCAACTTGGATGATTTAATGGAAGTCCGCAGTTCCAAGCTTGTGCATCTATGCCAGTTGATGAGATATCAGCCACCAGAGATAAACACTGCAATGAGTAGCTGCTTGGAGAGATACTACAAGTTGAAGCCTGCCATTGCGTCAGCCATCAAAAATGGGAATGAGTACCCATGGGTGTTACTAGCAAGTCTAGCCCCGGCAAAGTTCCTTTCTGACATTGTCGAAAGTATCATTGGCGCCGTCCTCATAGACGCAGGCGGCGACTTATCAGCATGCACAAAGGTGGCAGAGCATCTTGGATTAATTGATTATCTCCGCCGTATTTTGGATGATGATATAGATATTCTCCACCCGAAGAATAAGCTCGGTGAGATGTCATTGGATCGGACGGTCAAGTATAAACCTGGAAAAGAAGGAGAAGGATATACATGCACGGTGGAAGTGGGAGGTGCTACCATTGTCACCGTCTCAAATGGGATCTCTCAGGAAGAGGCTATGACACGGGCAGCTTATATGGCGACTGAAATTCTTAGATAATGATTGATTTGGGTTATACCACCTATAGGCAGGGACTCTGCATAATAGCAGTATTTGCAATGTCTATAGTTAAAGTTGCACATGGCCAATTACGGTGAATAAAGGTAATGACTATACAAAATATAATGGAAATGGCACCGTTTATTGACAATCTAAATTAATACTTTGGGTAAACCTGATATTTATTTTATAGAAACTGTGATAAAGATAATGGTGCTCAATCATTGTGCAAAAGAGGTAGGGGGTACGGCAACTATGACAACGCACCGAGCATATTTACCTCAGCTAACCAATAAATAATACAGATAATTAGGTATAGAGATAAAGAAATGACTTCTGACAGCTTAAATCACCAGTTGTGAACGTCCAGATGCGAACAATCCACGGAGAAACTCGCGGTAGCCGGACTAACAGTAAACCCGACACCCGATGCGTCTGCCGAGTTTGGTAGTTCACCAAGCTCCAACGAGCTTGCGGGCGACGACGTCAACAACATCCTAACACCACCCTTTCTCTACGGCCTCAACGTCTAAATCTACAAAGATGCTTGCCCGGACCGAATTGTGCCTGCGCACAGCAGCTGTGAACTGCCGGTTCCAGCCATCGCTCACGGCTACCAACTCTTATCACACGACCATTCCATCAAAGAACCAGTCGCAACACCCACAAGCAAGTCGACCGCGGCTCGTCACATCGAAAAACTCTCCTTCCCAATCAACTTCTCAGATCGTTAGATACGCATCGACCACTGCCTCTACGGACAACACAGCTTCGACAGCACAACCTTCCGCTTCCCCAGCGGACCAGCTTACCTGGGACGCGTTTTTCAAGCTCCGCAAGACAAGGAGGCGCATACAGCTTGGCTCTTCCGTGGGTACGAGTTTCGGTGGTATGCTAGGTGGTGCACAGGCGCTGGCCGTCTCGGATATGGATAGCCTCGTTGGGCAAGTGCCGTTGGACCCATTCATCACACTGGGCTTGATCACTTTCAGCTGCGGAGGCATTGGGTGGCTCCTTGGGCCTATTGTCGGAACTGGGATCTTTAATACGATGAACCGGAAGTATATACCAGATATGGCAGCGGTAAGGACACTTCGATCTGGTGAATTCTGCGGGATGGAAGCTAATTAGTCAACAGAAAGAAGTGGAGTTTTATAGGCGTGTGAAGAAGTTCAGAGTCGACCCTTCGGCGTCATCAATGGCGAACCCGGTACCCGATTACTACGGAGAGAAGATTTCGAGTGTTGCTGGGTACAGGCAATGGCTCAAGGACCAGAGGGCGTTTAACAAGAAGCGGACTACTTACGTTGCTTGAAGGATAAGAATTGTGGGACAACATCAAATAAAATGAGTATTTTGAAAACTCATATGTACAATTGCAATATGTGGCTAAATAGGCTACACCGGCGTTAGAGTCTCTCCCTGTAGCTGCATATCGAAGGAGTAGTGGAAGTGCTACCGAGGAAAAAACACTCTAGATCCAATCACTCATTTATATTTCCTATATTTAACGAAAATTTACATTTATGTGACTATTATGTCTCTATGCCTCTAGTATTCTGGCCAGCTGCTGTCAACATCCTTTTTCCATGCCCTCAGGCCCCCTTTTATGTCTAAAATTGGCCTCTTCCCGTTGTCATCAAGGCCTTTCTCTTTCAGTTTCTTCGTTATGACCTGGGAGTCGTTCCCAAGGCGGCAAATTACATATATAGGTGCATCAGCAGGGCTTGTCTCTGGCAGCCAAGGATATGTCGTGTCGAGGTTCCCATGCAACTTCGAGAATGGGACATTGATACTTCCATCAAGGTGGCAAATATCGAACTGAACTTTCTCCCTCACATCTAGCAGGACATGGTCCTCTTTGGAGCCGCCATTTTTCAACTCCGAATATTGCCCAGCAGATATCTGCTCATCAGCCGATAGTAGATTAACGGGCGCTGCGGCTCCACAGAAAGCCACATAGTCCAATGATCCCGACGTCAAAGACTCTGGAGTCAACTCCGCCTGGCCTGAGCAAGCAAAGCAATCTGGACGCCTTTGTCGCAATCGAACGGTCCGGAATGGACTCGGACTGTTCGCTGAAAAAAGGAGAAGCGAAGGAGATGGCAGAACTTTTGACTCTTGAGGCTCTGCATCATCGGAGACATGGCCAACCTCCAGCCCGGCTGTTATCAGCTTGATAGCCTCAACTGCCTGTAGAACCCCCATAACGCCAACAACAGGACCAAGAATGCCTCCGTCGCCGCAGCTGACAACTTGGTTTGCGGGTGGTGGCTTCGGGAAGATGCATCTGTAGCAAGGGCCACCAGCATTAGACCCTTGAGGCGCTGCAGGGTGGTTAAGCACCATGAGTTGGCCATCAGTCCGCAGTGCTGAAGCAGACACTAGTGGCCTTTGTAGCAGGACACAGATATCTGATATGAGATATCTCGACTTGGGATGATCAGTACAGTCGAGGACGATGTCATAGTCAGAGACAATGTTTGCCGCATTTTCAGGGGACAAGTGCTCTCGATATGCTTTGTACTCAACATTGGGATTGAGGCCTTTAAGGCTGTGGATAGCACTGTCCACCTTCCACAGCCCAACAGTAGAACTGCTGTGAAGGATTTGCCGGTGCAGGTTTGATACCTCTACCGTGTCACCGTCGACTATTCCAAGAGTTTTCACACCTGCGCCTGCAATATATGCAGCGGCTGGGCAGCCTAACCCCCCGGCCCCAACTATGAGAACAGATGTGGCATGTAGGCGTAGTTGACCTGTTCAGATTAGTCTCGTGATGGGCATATGGATGATATTAATATGCCAACCTTGTATTCCAATACTTGGCACAATCATTTGACGGCCATATCGTAAATATTCCTCAGGCGTGAGAGGCCACTTGCTACCCTTTAAACTCTCGAGTTCATCTGGCTTCTCGTCGGTGCGTCCACTCCGAGGACCCCGCGTTTCTAGATCTGCAAGCTCTTCCTTGAGATTCTCCAGTCTCAGCTCAGTTGCTAAGATAAGTTGTCTTAACGCCGCCGCGTCATTATTTTCTGACGCCATGCTACAATGTTCAATTTAAAGACATGATTTCTCCATGCATATTATCGAACTTAGACTGTGGATGGTGATGAGCAAGGGCGACCAGCCAGGATGTGCACGGACCTCATGGCGGGGCAGAAACACCGCACCGATATACCAAGGCCTCAGCCTTGCGGATTCACAACCTCACCGCGGTCAAAAAATTCACCACAATGGAGCAACCAGTGTTTAACAAGGACCTACACATTAAGTATTGGCGTCGGTGCCTTAAATCCGTGCTGCCAACAGAATACACCAGCACCGACTCCTCGAGACTCTCGTTGGGCTTCTTCATCCTATCTGCATTTGACCTGCTCGGTGTCGGCGGAGACCAATTAGACCGCAAAAATGTAGCTGGTCTCAAGAAATGGATCCTCAATTGCGAGCACCCGAACGGAGGGTTTTGTGGAAGCCCAAATCACAAATATCCAAGCGAATACTACCGGAGCGCGACGGACACTCCGTCTGACATGGACCCCGCAAATTTACCGGCGACATTCTTCGCACTCATGGCACTCAACTTTGTGGGCAAGGTCAGCGAGGTGGATCGTAAGAAGTGTTTAAGGTGGCTACAGAAACTCCAACGAGAAGATGGCAGTTTTGGAGAGACAGTGGGGAAGGACGGAAAGATTGAAGGAGGACGGGATATGAGGTACTGCCAGTGCGCTGCGGCAATACGATGGATCCTGAGAGGGGATTTGAAGTCACAAAGCCAAAAGGAGGTTGATGATATTGATGTTGACGGATTGGTGGGACATATACGCAAGGCTGAGGTAAGTCAGAGTCTATGTAGCTGAGGACAAAGCTGAATTTTAAAAGACTTATGATGGAGGGCTTGGAGAGAGCTTTGAACATGAGTCTCATGCTGGTTATACATACTGTGGCATTGCATCTTTGAGCAACCTCGGGCGCCTTCCAGGGTCATTATCGAAGTCTGAGGCGGGGACCGAGCCTTCAAATTCGAAACCGACTGGGGTTACCAACCTCCAGGATACTATTCGCTGGTTAATGTCACGACAAGTCAACTATGTAGAGGCCGACGACGAGGATGAGGACGAAGAACACCAAGGAAAACCAGAAGAATCTTCAAATACTTCGAGTAGTGAAATAGACAAACTGGCAGCGGCAGGGTTGTCTCTGGAAGACACATATGCCATTGGGTGCAACGGCAGGCTCAACAAGGTGCCTGACACATGCTACAGCTTCTGGGTCGATGCATCTCTTTATGTGAGTACACATTTCAGACCAAATAACTGTATGCTAATAATGAAAGATCCTCGGCCAGTCTGAGCTCATCAATAAAGAGGGGTCTCGACGTTGGCTTATCGAAAAGACGCAACATATGATAGGGGGATTCGCCAAGGAGCCAGGATACCCTCCAGGTATGACACACTGCCTCCCTTACTATTTGAACTATCACTAATATAAAGTAGATATTTATCACTCGTATCTTGGACTGGGAACATTGGCAATGCTTGGGGAACCAGACCTTAAGATCTTTGACCCTGTTTTGTGTGCTAGCCAAGAGGCAAAATCCAAGATCGAGCACGACATCGCGGAATTCTTGGAGCCGGATGAGCCAGGAAAGTCTGTGTGGGACAATATAGCTCTCATGGGAAATGCCGTACCAGTAGGCTTGGACGGTAAGTTTCCAAAGTTCTGGACTGATGCTGAGGAGAAGCACAAGAAAATGGAAGAGGAGGGGACCACTCCGCTACAGCGCTTTGAGCCTCAAAATATATGGAGCGGCGAGACCTAGGATATAGACTTGTATAAATGATACCCAAATCCGAAAGTTGCTATGAAATCTCAAATTGGATGTGAATGAGAATATATGTAGCAACGTATGTTGTGTGATAATTCTCGCTCAATGAAATAGCATTTTGATGACAATATGCCGTATCCTTACTTTGCTGATTCTACTATCTTCCAAGCTTCCTTTGCTGCCGTTGGGTCCCATTCCTCGTCTTGTAGCATACCACTATCCATAATCTCTTTGAAATTATTTGCACAGAGAAAAAGGGCTGCCTTTTCATGTTCCCCTTTACCATACAACTCCTTGTATTGAGACACTGGTAAGACCCTGTAGCCACATTTATCAACTAATACACTAAGAGCTCCAGGTGTGGAGGATGCAGAGTTCATTATTATGCCGACATGAGCATGGAGCAGAGGTGAGAGATCTGTAGGAGAATCGCCTATATATACTCTGAAAAACGGCGGGTGATCGAGTCCAAAGTCGTCGTCCCAGCGGGACAGCATTATTTTTTGGGCGAGGAGCTTGTCAGCCGTTGTGAGTAGCCGAGTGCGCCTTGCACTAAGCTAGGACTCTGTTAGTATTGAACGTCGACCAGAGAAAATTATAACACACCCGATGTAGGTGATAGCCTAAGATTGTGCCTGCCAAACCGTCGGCATCGTTGGCATAAACTGGTATAGAATCACCGGATTCCCTGACATCTGCCAAAGCCACATCTAATACTCCTTTAACCCACCTAAAACTCCAGTTCACACTCACAACGCCCCAGTGAGCTCCATATTTCCTAGCCCATGTAACAAACTCTGCAAAGCCTTCTCTTACTGTTACCGACCTATCATTCGCAGCATCTGGGCTACATGACATAGCTACCCATCCCATTTCTCGAAAATCGTCCCTTGAAACCCCCTCAAAAATTCCCGCTTTCCCCACTCTCTCCACGCTGGCCAATTCGACATCCTTCAGGGCATCCAAAGCGCGTTGTTCTCTATCTAGCGCACGTAGCCCCGTTACTGCGGAATCATCATCAGGTTCGCGATTCTCCTTCTCATAGTGTGCCGAGAGGTCAGCCAAGTACTGCGATTTACAGTTCCTCCATGCTTCGGCCACTGGAGTCTGACTGAGCTCGGAACGTGGCAGGGACGGGTGGTGGTGGGATATGGCGGACTGGACGAGGGGTTCGATGGTATCTTTTGTGGTAATCGTGCCATCAAAGTCCAATATTATTTGGACCGCTCGTGGAGGATACATAATGGGCGGAGAAGGGTGGTGGGTTGTGAAAGAGTGTGACAAGGCTGGCACTGTCGCTGTTCTTGGGCAAAATGGCCGAGCGAAGATTCCAAGATAGAGGCGAGAGGGGATCATAGCTTGGGGGCCGAAGCAGCGGCGGCAAGGCTACATCGACGATATTAGATGCTGGTTGAGCATTTATGCTTATTTGAAGGTAATCAAAGTATTTTTAACTTGGGTGAGATGAAACGATGGTTCTGTTAAACTTCATAACACTGGAAACCCTCAAAACACGTGACATACACAAATATGAGCCGGTAAAGGGTCCTCCGCTATACAAATGGGTATATATATCATTCCATCTAAAATAATCTAGCGTAGCGAAGCTAATAAAAGCTTCTTGTAACCCTCCACTGCTTCCTCCAAGTCTGAGATCTTTAGATGTTCATGATCAGAGTGCGCCAACAGGATACTTCCTGGACCATACAGATACCGTTTGTGATCCCCGTCAAGGTGCAATATGTCAGTTCCATAATTAACGACCATAGACTCAAAGCCTAAAATCCACATTAGCAACTGCTCGTCATCTGCTAGCACCTCTGCTTACCTTCAACATCATGGTTAATCGGTACTGGCCCATAGCCTCCGGGGGCCCAAGTGATTTTAACGTCCGGCGCAACGGCGAGCAGGGCGTCACTGATGGTCCCCTTCAGAACTTCAGGATCACCATCTGCTATACGTACAGACACTCGAGCGTATGCGTCAGCGGCAATAACATTGTCCGCCACGCCCCCTTCTATACGACCTATGTTGTACGTGGTATTGCCGAATCTCTCACTCCGCGGCCAATCAACATTCGCGAGCGCAGCCAGGGCAGGAATTAGCATCTCGATTGCATTCCGTCCAACTTCCGGGTATCCTGAGTGACCGCCTTTGCCGTGGGCGTCGAGGCGGAATTTCATGATTCCTTTGTGTCCGCTGGCAAGCTTGAGCTCTGTGGGCTCACCAAAAATGACAGTCTCCCAGGAGAGTCCCAGGTCGTTAACCTTGAGCATTCCTGCGCCGTTCACCTCTTCACCGACGACAAACATCATCCCTACATCGCCTTCGGAGATCGACTTGGATTCACGCAGTGCCTCTACAGCTTTGATTTGTGCCGTCACAGCGCCCTTTGCGTCAACGCTCCCGCGGCCCCATATCTCATCATCGCGGCGTTCGTATGGCCAAAACGGAGGGACCGTATCAATGTGCGATGTTATGAGCGTCCGTGTCTTGCTGGCGGAGCCGATATATGCGAATACGTTCTCTCTCGGTGGGTCTGTGGATACAACCTGAGATTTGACTGTGAAGCCTTCTCCCTCTAGATAGGACGCGAGCCATTTGGCAACATCATGTTCTGCACCACTGATCGAGGGGATCTCAATCAGGGACTTGTGGAGGAGCAAGAGGCCGGCGAGCGATGAGGATTCAGGGCCTGTATTCTGTAGTGGCATTTGGGGGCTAATTGACAGCGCTGAAGCGGCATAGCTAGCAAGGATAACATTTGCGCAAACCGCCCTTGTAAAAACTGCCGGGAACTTCATTTTAACCGCGGGGGTGAATAGAGAGTCGTGATATCATTACTTGGCTCACCAATGCCCGACGTTATGACTGGGGCGCACGGACAGTAAGCTATGATAGCTGCCGACTCCGATCGGATAAACCATACGCCTAAACAGCTCGATCTGAGCAAGGGTTTGCTTACCTTATCGTCTCTGCCTCATACATTTCAGGTCGCCAGCTCGCATGCCAACAATGAAACCGTGTCAAACATTTATCGCTTGATCTCCAACTCTTGTTCTCACCATATACCGTCTCCCAGTACACCCATTTTGCGCGCACACGCTCAGTAAACAAACCAGCAAGCTAGCTACGATGGCTCTCATCGGCGCGGGCACCATCATCCGCTCAATATGCCTGTTTCATATCACCTTGGGCTTCTTTTTCCTCACGTCGCCACATACCGTGGCTGACCAGACACTCGTCTTTATTATGGGTGAAGCTATGGGCCTTGTGCGTTGCATCCCATCTCCTCCGTGTGCCCCCACTAACGTTTCCAGCCCCACGTTCGCGCGTTCGACACACCATCTGCGCCTCTCGCCTTCCTGGGAGTGGTACTGGCCTGCTGGGGCGTGAGCGACCTCATCGCCGTCTCCCAACCAGAAGAAATCGCAAACCACTACTGGTCATCCCAAGCCCCGATCCGACTCGTCCTGTACTTCGCCTTGGCAGTTTACAGCTACCTGTTTTCATCGAAGTCGCCAATGTATAAGACGACTGGGTATATATCGAGCTCGTGGGGCGAGGGCCTGAAGAACAGGGTCTTGTTTACATGGGCGTTTGTGGAGATGATTACATGGTTCTGGGTGTGGACGACGTTGAGGGAGGAGCGCAGGGAGATGCTGGCGAAGGCGCAGGAAAAGAGGGCGCGGGAGGAGGAGATGTTATAGGATATAAGTCACGAATGATACGAATCGTCACGTTATTATTTTAATTTGAATGTCTGTTTATTTTCAGTTGCCGAAATACACTATCCGTGGACTGGTGTGGGATCTGTGCATCAGAACTAGACATGTATCCTCAAACGAATCCTATCTACTGGCCATGCGTTCCTTCAGTTCGCTATGCATCGCGCCATAACCATGCTCATGACTTCGCTCAAACATAAACTCTCACTTCTTAATCTCATCCACGCGAAGGGCAGACAGTCCGATGACTGACTCCTTCCAGCTGTCAACCACCTCCCCAACCCACCACTCACAGAACTCTTGGCCGAGCTCTTGCGCAACCCAGCGTCCTGGTGTATGAACGAATCCGGGGACCCACCACTCCATAATCCCAACATTTGGGTCACCCACTGGCTCCTCCCACAGCCAAGTCATCACCCTGTCGATCCAGCCTCCGCCATTCATTTTCACCTTAACCCTTTCAGCGGTGTCGACCACTAATTCTTGAACCTCCCTTGCAACGGCAGCCACGCGGTCCAATTCCTCACAGGTCTTGGCATGGGTCTCCACCTCCTTGCTATTGACGAACTTAGCTGCCGCGATAACCAGGGACGCCGTCTCGTGAGCGAGGTATAGCGGATGCAACGTCCCGTTGAAGTTGGGGTGGTATCTGATGGCATTGAGGTCGATTGTGGAGACATTTCTCAGATTCTCCAAGAACTGGTTGATATTGAAAAAAGCCCGACGTGGGTCCTTGCGGCGGGTCACGTCAAGCTTCGGGCTGTCGAGGCAAGTGGCGACGAGAATGTGGGCGAGGGCAACGCCAACGCCATGCTGGCACGACTCTTGTCCAGTCATGTCCATGCGCACTTGGAGGCTGTCAATGGTGGCAAAGGATTTCTCAAGACTCCTCAGAGAAGTGATGATTTTGGACTTGCTATCAACTGGGTTACGAAAAAGCATCCAGAGCTCATCCACCAGCAAAGCGCTACGCGCACGGAAATCCTATTGAATGTTAGCACTGTTCCATATCAAAGCCCATGACAATGGTGAGAAGACTTACACTTGGTGGTGGTCCTAAGCGTAGCCACACTTCGACGGAGGGGCAATTAGAAGTCTCGAAATCGGGGTAGCACTTGTAATCCAAGTTATTGGCGAACTGGTTGGTTATTGGGTCCGATGCTGTTTACTGTTAGCTTAAGCCGCACTGTTATCTTTCTGGAGACTTACGGAGCAAATCATATCCCTGGCTGTGCTTGGTCAAGACCGCATTTTGGTCTGTAATACGCACGATTTTGCGCAGCTCAACGACAGTTATCGCGGTTCCGATACTGCGGGACAACTGGTCGGAGGCATTCACAAGTTGGCAAACGGAATCGTAGCTTCCGGCTTCAAATGACCTGCGGCTGTTGTTATTGATCTGGCCGCGGACATTGCTGTACATGCGTTGAACGTGGGCGATATTGGCCGCAGGATCGAGGGTCTGTGTGGTGCCGTTGATCTCATCTTGAACGGGGTGAGGATGGAGAGACGAAATCCTGTCAAAGATGACGTATCCAAGCGTATCGCCTTGGATCTGCTTGATGTTCAACTTGTGGTAAGCTCTTAAAGCGAGAGAGCCCGCGCCAAGCATGGAGTATAGTTTGACCAGCAGCAGTAGGATGTGGGTATTGGCAGCTGACTTAGAGTGAGCAAACTCGAGTAAGGCCGCCGCTTGAATAAGGCGCTGATGTCCGTGCCTCTTCTCGAAATCGACGGGACTGGAATAGAACTGAGCGTATGGAGTTGCTGTCAACTTGATTAGATTAATTGCAGCCATAATAGCCATGTCATCAAGGGGATGTGTGTCGGTTGGAAGTAGCTTCAGGTGCTTAGGTATTCCAATGGGAGCCCCTTTCACCCATGGGCCCCCAATATTGAAGCCCTTTATGGCAGTGGAGTAATCTCTAATGAGCCTCATGGCATTCCACTTCTGACACCTTTCGCACCATATATAACGCTTGTGTCCACACCAAACGCAAGCAGTATACTCGTCGTTGGACTCCATGGTAGACGCGATGGATTCAAGGTCGCCGTCGCCATTTGGGATAGGAGGAAGGTTGCAATTGTGGTAGAAAATCTCCAACTTTTGCAATGTAACATGAGACGTACGCAGCCCAACATCCGATACCTAGTCACTGTTAATATTATCAACACTACTTCGATCATGATGCTTACCTCTTCTCGTGGAGCAACGACAGGCTTTTCGCCATCGCCTGCGTCCTCTACCCAAGCCCACGGCATACGAACGCCGATAAGAGCTATGCCATGGCCAAATAAAGCCGTAATATCTTCCTGTGGCAACATTTCAACATAGCGCTTCACATCGCCAAATGCAGAAGCTGTATGCCCATATTGGGACAAGTGCGTCATAAGAGCGGCTCTCCTGGGGGTAATTCCGTTGAAACGCTTTCCTGAAGGGATCACAAATGTGCGGTCTTCGCCGTCTTTCTGCAAATGAAAGCAGAAGAACAGATTCGCCAAAGAGGCATTCCGTTTGTATGTTTTGTTGAGGCCAGAGGTAGGAGCTAGGTGTGCTTTGATTTGGTCACGAACCTTGTCGTGAGACCTGCTTAGGTTAGTGTATGTCGGATATAGGAAGGCTTCCCCTTAACGATTTTTGCTTTGACTTACTCTTTGGTTTGAAGTTCAATAGCCGCATTGATAAACGCAGTCCATACTTTCCAATCGGCACCTCTAGCATCGATAATTTTCCCAGTAGTAGTTGCTTGTGCTCCCTCCAGCAGTTTGTCACAGACATCAATAAGTTCCTGCCATTCTCCTTCTTCCTGTAATAGAAGAACGTGATCTCTCTTGAAAACCCATTCCCCTTTAGCAATTTTCGAAGTCGCTCCGATATATGGGTCTTTGTAAGCCTTCAACCGATCTGCGGTTTGGCGGTTGGCCTCCAATATTCTATGGTATAGTAGAAGCTCCTGCGGGTTTTGCAGGGACTTAACTGGGAGATCAGAGTTTCCCTAAACATGGTCAGCATGTGTTGCACTCGATACATGATCCAGCGTGATGCGTACTTCTGCTGCGATGGTGGCATCTGCAAATGTCTTCATGATGCGGCTTGCTACGGTCAGCAAAATGAGTGTTTTCTGAGGATCACATTCACGGGTTTCCTATATCAGGTCAGCTTTCGAGTTCCATATGCCGAGATAGGCAAATACTTGCAGTGAAGGTAAGCATAGCAGTGAGCTTCCAGAAAGGGTACTCATGGTTTCCAGGGAAGTTCTTCTCAAGGACAGTGGCGATCTGGTAGTTGGTTAGCATAAACTGTCTGAGAAAATCGCAGCAAACCTTGGGGAATGCCGAATAGTGGCCAAGGAATAATTGTAAGTTAAAAACGTACCTGCTGTGCGCAGTCCCAATCAGAACGCTTGACGCAAACGTGAAAGCAGTCCCGACCGAGTTTCTCTTTCTTCGGATTTGCCTTCACAGCTGCGAGACGCATCTTCGAGGTGAAAGCGGCTGCCTTCTTGTCTTCCTCATTAGGAAACATGGCTACAGCAGCTTCCTCATAAATATTCAACTCATCAGTGTCTGAGATGATCTCCTTGCAACCTGGTTGGCTCAAGGTTGCCAGGCGAATATATGCTCTGTTTCTCTCAATAGCCAGATCATGCTTTGATTGAATGTAGCACCTCAAAGCCTAGTAAAGCAAGGTCAGCTCTGACAAAATGAACTTGTATTTCGACAGCAAGTGTCCGCTTGTGCCCGCTACTTCAAAGGGGAGTATAACAAGGAGGGATGTGCACGTGACTTGATGTCTTAAAGCGGCGACCCTTTGGATGTGCAGAGTGGTGGAAGTGACTTACCAGCAAGTACGTGTCATTGCTCTTAGCTAAGCGTTTGTCTACAAGCTTCAACGCCTGCCTGAAATCCCCTGCCTCGATGGAATTGCATATGGGGACATGCTGCTGCGTGAGCGCGTCAGGGTAGAAGTTCCCCATTTTGGGCTGCTGCACCGATGACGCCAACCGAGGCAGCACAAAATATTATGGCGAGAATACTGCGCACCATGCACTTTCGAACGAAAGCCAGCAAGCTTTCGTAGTCGTTCGATGCGAGAATATGAGATCGGTGATATGATGGTTCGTTGGCCCAAACTGGTTTGGATAAAGAGGAAGCTCACAAACGCGAAAAAATGCACCAAATGTTTTGTGTTTATGAGCCACTTGAATTATTTCGCTTCGCACGCCGCTTTTAAGCCGCTGCGGCTTGATAGACAGGTGCGGCGCAGTTTGGACCACATTGTGAGGAAAGGATTATTGTCTATAGCGCGAAGTGCGCCTTGTTACAGTGTAATTTGCTTGCTGGTAAACACATTATTCTACAGTGTGCACCGATGGCTTTTTCAAAATGAGGTTCATTTATATTGCCCGTTTGAGACCCTATTGAGGGCACAGTGACCCATAGTGCGGCAGTGGTTTCATACGAAGTAAGGAGGGGTGCCACCAGAGCCACCAAGGGAAAAAGTAGCTTATGTAAGAATCGCAATTAAGCTATATTTGGATAGTGTCAAAACCTTAAATCCGCACCACAGGCGTGTTTGGAGAGAACTCGCGCTAGTACTCACGCGATAATGGGCAATTCGACGTTGGGTTGTCGGCACCTAAACTAATGATATGCCCTCGCTCATGTTCGCCTCCTTCAAGCAACAGGCTTGTCGAAGCTGACACCAGCTCTTTGTCCACCTATATGAGCATTTAACGTGTCATTACGACTGGTCGTCTTCTCTAAAACCGAAAAAGCTGCCTACATCCCAAGGCATATGTCAAGGGAGCCTTTTATTTGGTAGCCTCACTTTGATCGCAGCCTTCTTCATCTCACCAACACACCACCCTCCCACTAACGTCGACGATACACGGCCACCATGGCGCCTTCACGCACCTCCCGGAGGGAAAGCGTAACCTCAACTGAAAACCCCGAAACAAGCTTGGTCGGCCCGGAATCAGTTGCCACAGCTAGCATTTCAGCAGTTGCGATATCGAAGCCCGCAACGGAGATGGCGCCGAGTATGCAGGTATGGCTCTCTCACCCCCAACCAATTTGTGTACGTGTTTTATTGACGTATCCCACTCAATAGCTCGCGGATATCTTCAAGGCCGACCTCGACAATATAAAATCGCTGGTCACTTGCACCATTTGTGACCAGCTTCTCTACGAACCATGGATGCTTGCATGTGGGCACACATATTGCTACAGTGTATGTCTTCTAAACACGAGTGCTTCGAAGTAAAATTGCTGGCATATATTCTCTGGAATGCGTCAAACTAACTTTCCCAGTGTCTCTGCAACTGGTTTTTGCCAAATAGACGATCCAAGTCATGTCCAGACTGCCGAAGTGCAGTTAAGGAAATGCCTGCTCCGGCATTTGTGGTATGTGTCATACAAGTCCTCAACTAGCCTGTACACAAAGCCCAGAGCTAACTATCCGAAATAGATCAAACAACTCGCGGAGATATTCGTAACTCGGGTTGAGCTTATGCCAGCCGATGAAAGTATTGAACAGCACGTCAAAAGGCGAAAGGAAGAGAACCAGGCAGTCGAGACCGACAGGGTTTCCGATGAAGGCCTGTTTAAAGGCTGTTTCAGCTCTGTCCGGCTGAGCAATATACGTTATGATGAAGCGGACCGTATGCACGTCTGCTCGCACTGTGGGCACGAGTTTACAGGGGGTCCGTTATGCGAAAACTGCGGCGTGGACTTTGACGGAGAGGACGAGGATATACGAGACGATTTTAGCGATTTGGAAGAAATGGAGTTTGATTTGGATGAGGACGACGAAGATGCAGAGGAGGGCGAGGATGATGGCGAGGATCTCAACTATTACCGTGGCGGTATTGGCAGGGATCCTCGAGACGGGCTTAATTGGTTTGATCCATTTGATGGAGCCATCCAATTTGAAGATGTCCGGGAGCTCCTTGAAGATCATCCAATGCATCACCATCACCATCACCACCCCCATCATCATCACCACTTTCTTCACCCATTGCATATGGAAGCCCGGGAATCACGCGGAAGAGATGAGAATTCAGACGAGAGCGAGGAAGAAGAAAGCGACGGAGACGAGACGACATCATCAATGATGGACTTCATTGAGCCAGATGACAGCTCTCCCGCAGTTGGGCGCAGGTCAAGGCCCCAAATTATTGACAGCGACAGCGACGACTCGAATGAAGAAGAAGACGAGGATGAAGATGAAGAAGAGGAAGAAGTTGTGTCCACGAGACCGCGCCAACGGGCAAACAGAAGCCGTCCCAACCGCCCTATTGTACTGGACTCAGACTCTGAAGATTCTGGAGGTGGTCAAGAAGAGTCAAGGGTAGGAAATCATCTCGACACAGGTGATGAACACGAATCCGATAGCTCTGCTAGAAATGGGGGCTATAGTCCCTTGGACCATGGTGATGATAGCGAAAACGATGAAGCCGAGCCGTTTGCTGCAGCTGAGGATCACCCGGATACTAGCGACTCTGACACTACAGTTGGTCACCACGATGAAGACGATGAAGACGACGAAGAAGACGAAGGTCCGGTAAGCCGCAATGGTAGATCTGCAGCATCTCGCCGTGGTGGCGATGCAGGAGCACAAAGATTTCCGTTTCACAGACATGGCGGATCGAGGACGAAGACGCAGCGCGAACGGATACCGGCGGGGCAAAGCTCTCGAGAGCAAAGCCGGGAGGAAAACTCAGAGGACCGTGAAGAGGAACGGTCAAGCTCGCCCGCTGCTGGATACGGTGCATCGGACGATGATAATGCGGCCACTGATCAAGACGGAGATATCGAGATGGGCGCCAAGCCTACGAGGGGAAGTGTGCCAGAACCACCTGAGCTGCTGTTTCGCGACGCTGTGGACGATTTTTATGGAGACGAGGCCGAGACACAGTTCGACCATCCTGCCGAAGCAGCCCCAAGATCTCGACGTAGGCGGAGAGCCCCTGCCCAAATATCACCCACACAAGAGTATGACCCCCGAATCAGTATGATGTTTGCACAACATCAGTCTGACTTAAGAGATGCAACAGCTCGTGAAAGCCCGCTCTACGAAGGCCAAAGAGATCCCCCCAGAAGGATCGAAGCACCATCAAGATCGCGCCGGCGAGCCCAATACCGTCTGGATCCACCAACTTTGAGTAACCGATTCGGACCAAACCGCGAGCCAATTGTTATTTCATCATCTGCGAGACCAGGGAGGGCTCACAGGAATCGACGGGAGTATCGGGTTTAAGGGATACTGGGAGGGGACGGCGTATGGAATACGGAAAACTAGACATTTTGATCAAGTCAGGGAGCGAGGAGTTATTCGCATTGCAAACTAGCATTGGCACGGAACAAGTGTATAAAGCTGTATGGTTGTAACGAAAAACCAATAATTTATTAAATGTCAATGATAACATGGATTTTAACAACTGATTTCTTGCTGTTATCGCGATTCTCGTGACGCCAGCGATAAATGTTGAAAATGCACTAGACGCTCGGACCATGCCAAACCTCCCTATCACAAGAACTCCGTTCCACATGGGTTGGATCCCTGCCCAAAGCCACTCTCCAACGTCCATCGGGCCCGTGTATGACCTCTGTATATCTGTTCTCGTGTTAATAATCGTGTACAAGCCCGAGACACGCCCTTCTCCCTTTAGAATATTCCATTTCCCCCGCCTCCCGCGTCTCCGAACGGGTCAAAGAGCGTGCCGAACATCTCTCGACTTTCTCGCGTTCCAGAATCCCCAAATTAGCTCCAATTTACGCCCTCTCCGCATTGGCGACGCGGCTTGAATGTTTGCGCAGGCGTCTACGACATCTTTTAGGCGGCGCGGACCGTGATCGCTGGTATGCAGACGGCTAAGCTGAAGGCAGACTCCCAGGATCGGAAAGCGAAGGTGTGTAATTTGCCCTCGGGGGTGGCGGTGGCCGTCCTCGCGATTCGAGGCGATAGAGTGCTAACGTTTCGCGATTGTAGCTTGCGAACTCGTACCAGCAGCTGTTGGAGTCAGTTGGACCCGAAATATCGACGTGATTGAAGCGGCGCTGACTTATGCATAGGGAGTTCTCGTCCAAGGACTTGCGCTCGGTGGGAAATTATAGGTTGGGGAAGCTGATTGGAAAGGGGAGCTTTGGGAAAGTCTATTTGGCCTCGCATAAACTTACGAATGGCTCAAAGGTGTGTATACTGGGTATCAATCGTGTGGACTGGAATACTGATCCCTGGCTAGGTTGTGTTGAAGTCTGCGAAGAAGGATGACTCGAATCTTGCGCGCGAAATACACCACCACCGACAGTTCTTACATCCTCACATTGCGCGATTATATGAAGTCATTGTTACGGAGAACCTAGTATGGTTGGTGTTGGAATACTGTCCTGGTATATATACAGCCTTGCTTGTGTGAGGAATCAAGAGCTAATGGCACGCGCAGGCGATGAATTGTATAATTACCTCCTAAAAGCAGGTGCCCTCCCCGTCGACAAGGTGCAGAAGATATTCGCGCAGCTTGTCGGCGCCGTCTCATACGTCCACAACCTCTCCTGCGTCCACCGCGATCTCAAGCTCGAAAATATATTACTAGACAAGAACGAAAACGTGAAGCTCTGTGACTTCGGCTTCACACGCGAATATGAAGGGAAATCAAGTTATTTGCAGACCTTCTGCGGAACGGTTGCATACAGTGCCCCGGAGATGTTGAAGGGAGAAAAATATGCCGGAGAGAAGGTTGATATCTGGAGTTTGGGGGTGATTTTATATGCAGTTCTATGCGGCGAACTGCCCTTTGACGAAGATGACGAACAACTTATGCGCGCCAAGATTTTAAAAGAAGACCCGAAATACCCAGACCACCTACCACAAGAAGCACGAGCACTGATTGGGAAATTACTGTCAAAACGGCCACTACTGAGGCCGAGTCTATCGGATATTCTTGCGGACCCGTTTTTGGCAGAGCATGCACCGCAACAGCAAGCCATTTTAAAGCTGCAGCGGCCCGATCAGTTCTCGACTCCACTAGAAAAAGAGGTATTAGAACGTATGCGGAGTGCCGGTGTGGATATAGACCAAGTAATAGAGAATGTCCTAGCCAAGCGTTGCGATCCGTTAAGCGGATGGTGGACTCTGCTCCTGGAGAAGGAGGAACGCAAGCACAGGCGACGAGAGCAAAAGCGGAGGGAAAAGGAAGCCGAATTACGAGCAAATCGAAGACTGAGTGCTGCCAGCAGCCGTCGTGCACCTACACTCAGAGACGTTGACGAGGAAGATGCAGACTCGACCCTTCGACCCGATCCTCCAAAGGGCCGAGGCAGGAAGGAAAGGAGAAGCGCTCATTACCCCGAGCTTGTCCTCACTGACCTTCCTGGCCTACCCGAGAATTCACTGCTCAACTCACCACTTGGCGCAAATCCGCCCCCGCCCATCGAAAAGGACGGTGTCCGCTCAGTCAGCTCGTCGCGTCACCGAAGGCCCATTCCGCCGCCGAAAGAGGGCACAATTCGTGGCGCGAGAAGTCGCGGCAGCACGCTTCAGCTAGTGACTTCCTCCAACCCCGATCTCCTCAATCCTAACACGGCGGCCCGTGCCCCTCGTCGGCGACATCAGTACCCCTTCCTAGCACAACTCACGCACTGGAAACAATGGCTCATCACATCCACAAAGCGCGGACGGTCCCCAAACGCCAAAACCAGCACGTCAACTCCCAACCTACTGCCAAAATCCTCAATGTCGCCAAACGTCGGTGGACCCAAAACTCCCAACTCAAGGCCCCAACCCTCTCACGCTGCCACCCTAGGGCCACCTACCGCCAACGGCAAGCAAAACTACAACACAGCGCCGCCACGAATCTACACCGGCTCATCATCCAATAAACGGCACTCCCTCTCCCCATCCCCCCTGACCCCTCGCTCCACCTTCCGGCGCGGCTCCAGCGGTCTCCGCGGACGCAAATCAACAAGCAGCTCCGTCAGCAGCATCCGCAGCATCCACCGGCACCGGCACTCGCACTCCAAAGCCTCGTCAACCTCATCCAACGGCTCGGACGCCATCTCCAAAACGCCCATCGGCGCACGCAGCCCGCACCACTCCGTCAAAGTCCTCCCAGCCACGCCAACAGCGACATCCTTCCCAACCAACGTGCGACTCGTGCGTAACCCGCCCATGAGCAGCTTCAACGAGAGCGCGCAGTGGGGTCGGGAGGGGATGGGTGGGCTGGTGTTCGCGAAGCGCAAGAGGACTGTGTTTAAGGGCCCCCCTGGGAG
>JPJW01002364.1:0-21031 GCA_000750755.1 Pseudogymnoascus sp. VKM F-4513 (FW-928)
GGGCGAGGGTGGGGAAGTCTGTGGTTCCATTAGGGCCATATGGGATAGCACCCTCAGCGACGAAGGCGTAGGTTGCGCTGTCGAAATCGTGAACGCTGGCGGCATCGATGGTAGTCTCGTAGGTGGCACCGGCGGCGAGAGGTATGAAAGCTTCAGCACTGAGGTTGGTTCGCAAGATGGTACGGTGGATGCCGGTGAAATGAATACGGCTAGCATGGACGTAATCCGAGCTCTCTGCGCTGACATCGGGCATGCTGTAGATGCTGAGCTTCTCGACGGGAGAGGCATCAAGGAGGGTGCCATATGCGAAGAGGTTCAAATCCGTGGACCCAGTATTGGTAACTTTGGCACTGAATACGGCGTTGCCTATGGGAATGATAGTCACTTCAAGAGGAGTCTCCACGGTATCATCGCGCCGGCTCAGGGGGGAGGCTACGACGATGTATGATAGAGCAGCAAGCGCCAACGAGAGCTGAGTCAGGGCAAGCATCATGAGGCGTCAAAGAGATCTGCAACGGCTATGGAGGTAAGTGTGGGATGTGACGGCAGAGACCCCATAAAGTGGGTGCACGAAGTGCTTTATATTTGGCCATGACAAGGGATTACAAAAAAAAAACGGTAGCAGTTTGTGTTCATCAAAGCTTTTGTGGACAGAAGGGGAGCACGGAGCGCCATATATGCCGGGTCATGTAGATATGCTGTTGGATGCGTTTGTATGAAACAAATATATAATATCACTCGATCCTAGCATTAAACGGTGCTAGTCGAGCACCGGTTATAGGTAGGGGGAATTAGGTGCGCCCGAATATCCCTGGTCCTTGGCCCCAACTGCCTTCGACATGCAGGGACACTATCTCAATCTGGGGATAAAACGATCACATGGAATTGAGAGCCGCTGAAGCACCCAGCTTTACCTGCGGGATAATGTCCCACGAAGGATTCATATCCGGCTATATCCTATCTTGATCAGAATCGGAATCGGAACAAGGGGCCGTGAAGCGGGATGGCTAGATAGGACGGCGATGCGACGGCGAACCTTGCTTAACGTCGCTCTAGGGGTTGTGGTATTACGGCTGCGCCCCTGGAGCTTCGCAATTGGACTCTTGGAATCGCAAACCAGGCATCTTGAGGTGATGAGCGATAAACAAATTCTCTGCGAGTCCAAAAGCGGATGGAACCTCGTTACTGCACTTGTATAGTTAACTGTCCATGTGGTCTTTCCCCAGAAACCTATCCAGTATCATTGACATTCCCGTACTGTAACGGTACACACAGGACAACTCGGCCATGCTAGAGGAGCCGTGGACGACGGATAAGTTTAGCCAGGACGTTGCAATAGAGTCTGTGCCACGTACTCCATTTCTCGGCAAACAGCATCCATCAATGAAAACGCCACAATACCCAATCCCACTTCTCCATTTTTGCGATGTAACTGGAACTGTCTATAAGCAGGTTGTCTACGAGTTTGGATTTGCGCCATAATCAATACTGGCCCGAGAAAATATACTATCGCCAACTCTCCCAGATTGTAGACAAGTTCTAGACCGCGGCGACGCTAGAATTATAGTCCACTATAAAATCTGCAAGGGTCCCAGGGGTCAGGTTGCAACGCTGATCGGATGAAACAGCGAGGATAGGCGGGCGTAGTAAGGTAAGTTGTTGGTTGTTCCTGTGGACATTTGAACTGGGTTGTCGCATTCTGCCTGTGCAATTTATTATAAATATTTCAAGACAATATTGTGTCTCTTGAGATTCGCGGGTATATATCTCCTTCGCATATAGGCCTTTGGATAGATAATGGGCAGAATGGGGTGGCGCACTTAGCCACATCTGCCTCAAACCCGTCCATCCCTAGACCAGCACCAGTCTCTCTCCTGCGCTTGAGGCAAACACGTGTCAGCAGAAGCAAGCAATGAACGGGCAGAAGGTCGAACATGTGGCCATGATACCCGCTGTTAACTCTGAGATAGACGAAAGCGGCATCAGCCCGCACTCAGATCGAACTCGCCTTATCCCGGGCAGCATCGCCTTCCTCATCTTCCTCATCATCACATCCCTATACGTCTCACTAAGCTACCCTCTAAGTAGGAGTAAGGGCGCCATCTCAATGGTTCATTCTCATGCCAGCGATACACCTCTCCTCCCCATCACTGTGTCTTTGAGCCCGCTCCCTTCTACTCAGGATACCTCAGCAGATGCAAGGCCATCCTTTTGCGTCAATGTCACATTAACCAACACTGGCGATGTTACCCTTGTCATCCTGAAATGGTGGACGCCGTTCGTGCATGGGGCGCCAGCGATGGGGATCTTTAAGGTTACGGACCTGCGTTGGGGCACCGCGGTGCCAGATATGGGGCTTATGATTGACTATTTGTTTCCGGAGGATGACACTTTTGTGCTCAGAGAGGGGAATGATTCGAGTGATGACTTGCTGTTGATTCGGCCCGGGGAGAGCGTGAGCAAAGAGGTGAAGATTGGTGATCCGGAAGTGCTGGTGAAATGGGGGAAGAAGTATAATGTCAAAGCAAAAGGGGGCTGGATGGCTGTTTGGAAGGGGGAAGATGAAAATGGCAGGTATTCGATGAGAGATGCAATTGGGAATGGATATTTCGAGAGCGAGGCGATTGAAGTGCAGACGTAGGAAACTGGCGGAATAATAGTTCGTATAAATTTGTCTAATTGAAGTTGAGATTAATATTCCATCGCATTGACGTGTAACTAATCATTGCAATGACCCCTCAGTGTGGCATTTCTCATGAATGCCGAAACCCCAAACACCGGATTGGAGACTTGTATCCTCCTGCACTCTATCCCGCAATGCATCTATTCAATGCCCACTAATTCATCCCGTGTATAACATTGGCCATACACCATCCCCTCACAGTCCCTTCCCCAGTGCCGTCCACGTAGCAGTGACGGCCGCAGAAGCCAGCAGCACCGACCTCCCCAAATTCATCGTCGCCCACTGATCCAGCAGTTGCTTCACGGACGCTGCCTTCGCCTCCACCTTCTCCTCCGAAACTTCAGCCTCCTCCGCCCGGTCCAATAGCACCTCATTCGTGCCCATCATCACAAGTAACGTGTACGGGATTATTCCAAGAGCCAGCGCCGCGGCAGTCGCATATCCGCGCCAGGCGGGGGAACCAGCGGCGCGGCTATCATAGGCAAGGTAGAGGAGCGTGGTGGCAGCAACGACCGTGCCGGCCGGGAGAGTATCGTGGCCTGCCGCATACATGTGCTTGAATTGTTTGAGTAGGAGGGGGGTGGGGGATTCGAGGAGGCGCGGGACGGTATACACCGAGAAGGAGGCCGAAGCTCCCGCGAGAATGGCGGTGCTTGTTAGCCCGATAGTCTGGAGGACACGGGCAGAGTTGGGGGTGAGGGCAGCCATTGTTGAGACTAAGGGCGGTTTGGTTGTGGATGTTTGTTGGGTTGTTTTAACTCACAGGAGATAGAAAGGATTGATGTGAGGGGGTCTCACACATCAATCCGGGTTGTTGGAGGAGCTCGGTCCGCGAACATGACGCGTTCAGGATCGCGCAACACGTGATGAATACGGGTTTGACTACATACTTTCCAGAACTTTATCATATTCTTGCATTCCTTTTTTTTAATAACTACAATATATATGTGTGTGCGGCACATAAACAAAAACAAAATGCATGCAATACATTTGTCTTGGGCGAGAGGATTGATATATCGATATCTATGATGGTACTTTTCAATGTTCCACCACGGAAGCACCCTTCCTCCGCCCCGTCACAATCTCCGTTGCTAACTCCCGATTGTGGACATCCATGACTTGGCATACCAGCTCCTCAACATACCCCTCACTGTTCCGTCCCTCATCAACGCAGATCGCACCGCGCGCCCTATAACCATCTAGAATCTGTCAGATGTGTCAGAGCCGACGGCTGTAAGTAAGACTGATGGCGGCTGGTGGAGGACCGCTGATGGATCGCATTTGCTGGCCATGATATCATGAAACTGCCGAAAGGGAAGTCCAATTACTTCAAATTAGCCCTTGCTGCCCCTCCCATCTAAACCCCGCATTTTTTTACTTGACCCCATCTTAAGCTTCTGACTTAGGATTCCTTCTCTATCTGTAGCCTTTTTCCCCTCTCACTTTGCTTCTTCCTCCCCCCGCCTCCCCCACTTGATCACTATCGCCCATTGCAGCCCACAGCGCCTTACGAACACCACACCGTCACCATGTCTACCTCCGAAGCAATCCACACCGTCCCCGCCTACATCAACGGCGCTGAGCTCCCTCTCTCCTCAGCCTTTGACGTTCACTCCCCGTCTACAAACACACTTATCCACCGGTCCGCATCCGCCACTGTCGCCGACGCTCTCTCCGCCGTCACAGCAGCCCAAGCCGCCTTTCCAGCATGGCGCGACCTACCCCCGGCTGCGAAACGCGACATCTTCCTCAAGACAGCTGAGATATTCAAGAGCCGAGCCGAAGAGTTCACAAAATACATGGTCGATGAGACGGGCGCTGACGCTGGCTGGGCGGCTTTCAATGTCAATCTCGCCACGGATATGCTGGTTGATGTGGCGGGCCGCATCTCAAGTTTAAAGGGTGATTTCCCAACAACCTCCGACCCAGGAACGAGCGCAATCGTGTATAAAGAGCCATATGGCGTTATTTTGGCCATTGCCCCATGGTAAATACGCTCTTCCTCTCAATTCCATCCCCCACTTCCCGCCCAGCCACTAACTCCACCCCAGGAACGCTCCCTACATCCTCGGCGTTCGCGCCATCGCCAACGCCCTTTCCGTCGGCAACACCGCCGTCCTCAAAGCCCCCGAAATATCCCCACGCTGCACCTGGGCCATCGTCTCGTGCTTCCATGCCGCCGGCCTCCCCGCAGGTGTCCTCAACTCCCTCGCCCACAACACTGCCTCCGCACCCGCAGTCACACAAGCACTCATCACTGACCCGCGTGTTCGCAAGATCAACTTCACAGGTTCCACAGCCGTGGGCCGCATCATCGCCGAGGCGGCGGGGCGGGCACTGAAACCTGTGCTGTTAGAGCTGGGCGGCAAGGCGCCGGCGATTGTATGGAACGATGCGGATCTGGATTTGGCAGCTACGCAGTGCGCGATGGGTGCGTTCATGCATGCTGGGCAGATTTGTATGAGCACCGAGCGGATACTGGTGCACCGCAGTGTGGCGAAGGTGTTTGGGGAGAAGTTGAAGGTTAAGGTGGGAGAGATGTTCGGGGTTGCGTGTTTGGTTAATAGGGTCGGTGTGGAGAAGAATGTGAAGCTTGTGAAGGACGCAGTAGGGAAAGGAGCGGAGGTTATGTTTGGTGGGTTAGGCGGAGAGGAGGGAGCGAAGATGGCGCCGATCGTGCTAGGTGGCGTGACGGAAGAGATGGACCTGTATAAGACGGAGTCGTTTGGACCGACGGTCAGTGTTATTGAGGTTGACACTGAGGAGGACGCGCTGCGTATCGCAAATGATACCGAGTATGGGCTTTCGTCATCAGTGTTCACCGAGGATCTTCGCACGGGGCTGAGATTCGCGAGGGGCATCGAGACTGGCGCTGTTCATATCAATGGTATGAGTGTCCATGATGAGACGGCGTTGCCGCATGGGGGCTGGAAGAGCTCTGGGTATGGCCGGTTTGGAAGCGGAGCATTGGAGGAGTGGGTGCAGACGAAGACGGTGACGTTCAGAAATTAGCTGAAAAATTCCATTCAATTATCACACTCAGTTTATATCATTCGTCAGCAGTATGCCAGGCGAACTGTACGACCACTAATGGGCCCTTAAAGGGAATGGATAGTTGAAACAGACTCAGAGCAAGACGAAAGGCAAGTTCCACGCCTCGAAGGATTCTATGGCGAAATCACATGCCCCCTTTCTGTTCAACTTCGACTTTACCTTAATTTTACATTGCCGTCTTTTGGAGGCAGAGGTTGCTTACTGTCTTTGAAGTACAAGCCAGTCAGGGCAGTCTGGTAAGGACTGGAAATAGTCTCGGGTGGAGCTCCAAGTTATTGTTGATAGGTTAATCCTGTTGCGGAGGTTTCATAGTTCTTGACTTTTGAGAAGGATTATGAGGTAATTAGCAGAGGCACTCAACCCAATAGGATCCGATCTGTAATTTCACGCGTTTTTTAGTGTTATGGAGGTGCCTCAACTTGTGGGTATGGGGAGGTAGAAACGCTTTTTGGGGAAGCCACTTCATTGCAGCAAGTATTTAAGGCAGGATTTCACTAGATTATCTGCAAGAGAGCAATATATTCCTCTTCTCTCCGCATTATAAGCCGCGGTTTAGGAACCTACTCCGCATAATGTTTGGGTCGGAGGAGGGGCATCCGGGGTGATATGTGGAGATAGCAGCTGCGGAGATACACTATACGTAAAAGGTGGCCGGCAAGAGACGGCTCTATGGACGATCATTGGATGTCCTGGGGTAATTGTGCCCGATGTTCTGTAAAACGTGTTCAGGCTCAAACCTGATCGCTGTGCACATGCTACAGGTGGAGTGAAGCAGGTGTGCGACTATATGGGGCAGGTGCGTAGCAGTCCGGGGTCAATAACCTAGAGCACAATCCTCGGACTGTTGCGCACTTTAGGGGTGCAACAGTTCGGAGCATAACAATTTGGATAGTGCGCAAATATTCGGAGCATGTGCGCAGATCTAGAGCACAGAAATTCGGGGCACAATAGTCTGGAGCACAGCAATCTGGAAAGTGCGCAGATTAGTAGTGCAACAGTTTGGAGTGCAACAGTTTGGAGTGCAACAGTTTGGAGTGCAACAGTTTGGAGTGCAAAAATCTGGAGCACAACAATAGCCTGGAGCACAGCAATCTGGAAAGTGCGCAAAAGTCTGGGGAAAATGCGCAACAGTCCGTAGCAAGTACGCAGAGGTCATAGCTGTTTGCTCAGCTTGTGTCTCAGGTGGATTGTGGAGAGGGCGGAATGCGGCGACGAAGTGGGAGGGGTAGGACAGAAAGATCGTCACTTATCCTCCACACATCCTCTCCACGCAGCTTTACCAAAGACAAGATATCCAGTTGGATTCTCCATACAGATCCTTCAGACAGGTTCCCCAGGTCCACACAATGGAGTTTCTCCAGGAAACGGCAGGCCCGTGGTGGGAATCTGGGGAGAAATTGACGGCTTTCATCGGGCTGTCCAGATATTCACATCATCTTTATGCAAGGTAGTATTTCGAACCGGCGCTAAGGTGCGGAAAGAGTTGCCGGTATTTGCTTCTAGAAGCTTGATTTATATTTTATGCGGTAATAGCTCGGCGTTGGGGACGCTACAGGGTCTAGCACCCCATACTACTGGTAAGTTAGGTGGCAATTATCTCGAGGGCTTGAGGAGCAACCAGTGGCATCGTTTGGTGTTCCAGGATTTCTGGTGCTAGAGAATGTATTTCGGCTAGAAGTGTAGTTTGGAGATCTCGGTGGCCAATGATGGGAGGCAGAGAAATCTGGTTGGGGATGTTCATCGATGGTACTTCGGCAACAGCGATTCGGCATGGGCGTAGCGTGGCAAGTGGAGATTAGCGAGGTACAGGCAATGCGCCGCCGTTTTTTATTTCTCACCCTGAAATGAGAACTTCCTCGTGTGCCTATATCCACTTTGAGACGAGGCGGCATAACCCTTACCCTTAGATTTATGTCGTACTATTACACCTTTATGTATTACAGGCACAGTAAGATGCAGTAAGATACCTTCTCCGGTGATGTATATATGTTTCGCGCAGAATTCAAGATCGTCGCCACCGGTCAGGCCCTAGTGTCAAAACACTACAACGTTGCTCCCCGAGAAATTGTGGCCACCGCCGTCGAAAATAGTCAGACATAGCCAATGAGGCTCCAATATTTTGTTGAAATCTTGCCGCCCTTCCACCGTTCCGTGGCTCCGAGGCACACGTCGCTCTCTCCGCAGATAACACTAGGTAGGTGGGTGATATCTCATACTGTCGAAATGAGGTGCCGCGCTATCCTGGGTTCTCCATAATATGGTTCTCCAGTATATAGCCCCAAGTCTCCCCACACTTCCTGTCGATTTCTCAAGCATTTTCCTTGCTGTCTCTCTCCCGAAGACAGCTTTCGTAGAAGCCAGCCGTCATGCCCGCGGACATCGATTTCCAAGCCGGTACGCTGGCCGCTGAGCCAAACGCCTCACAGCCGATTGATGAGAAGCCGCCTCTTGGGCATGAAGGCGTGGATAGAGCCGAGGGCGAAGTCGAAGTGTATGAGGGACTTCCCACGCCGGATGAGCTCGATGGAGAGAACGCTCTGAGGAGAGTCTCTGCTCCTATCCCCTGGACCGTCTACACCGTTGCATTTGTGGAATTATGTGAACGTTTTAGTTACTACGGAACGCAAGTTGTCTGTATGTATACCCGTTGCTTCCGGCTTGCCTGTTTCTATGACTCAAAGGCTTACAATCACCAGTTTCCAACTTCATCAACCGTCCTCTTCCAAACGGAAGCCTCCCGGGCTCCAACCCCAGTACAGGAGCAGGTGGCCCCTCTGAACAGGGTATTTCCGGAGCTTTAGGAAAGGGAACTGCTACTGCCAATGGCATAAACACATTCAATGCATTGTGGATTTACACGACACCATTGCTCGGTGCCTATATGGCTGACGAGTACTGGGGTCGTTACAAGGCCATCTGCGTCTCTATTGGCATTGCTATCGTTGGACATGTCATCTTGGTCGTCTCGGCAGTCCCATCCGTCATTACGAACACAAATGCGGCTATGGGAACCTTCATGACTGGTATTATCATCATGGGTCTCGGAACCGGTGGATTCAAACCTAACATCTCGACCCTCATTGTCGAGCAAATCCCGGTGGCGACTCTCATCGTCAAAACCTTGCCTTCTGGTGAACGCGTTATTGTCGACCCTACGATCACTCAGTCACGCATTTACCATTATTTCTATCTGTTCATTAACATCGGCTCTCTCATCGGCCAGATCTCCATGGTCTACGCCGAGAAGTATGTCGGTTTCTGGCTTGCGTATCTTCTCCCGACTCTTATCTTTCTCTTTACCCCAGGAATTATGTTTTGGGGTCGCAAGCGCTACAACCAGGCCAAGCCTGAGGGGTCCGTCGTTTCCAAGGCCTTCAAGATTTTGATGCTCGCCCAGAAGGGCCGCTGGAGCATCAACCCCGTCAGCACATACAAACGTATGCACGATGGCACATTCTGGGCAGCCGTCAAGCCGTCTGCGATCGCTCCTGAGAACCGACCCTCCTGGATGACCTTCGATGACCAGTGGGTCGACGAAGTGCGCCGTGGATTTGCTGCCTGCGCCGTCTTCGGCTGGTACCCCTTATACTGGATCACTTACAACCAAATTATCAACAACTTGACTACGCAAGCCGGGACAATGCAGTTGCACGGTCTCCCCTCTGATATCCTCACCAACCTCGACCCCCTCGCCCTCGTCATCCTCATTCCGCTCTGCGACCGTTTCCTGTACCCCGCCCTCCGCAAAGCCGGCATCCGCTTCACGCCCATCAGGAAGATCACGGCTGGATTCTTCTTTGGCACAGCTGCCATGATCTGGTCCGCCGTCCTCCAGCACTACATCTACCAGAAGTCGCCTTGCGGCTACGGTGCCAACACCTGCTACACGGACAGCGGCGCTCCATCTCCAGCCACCATTAATGTCTGGGCCCAGACCGGTGCCTATGTCCTCATCGCCATCTCTGAGATCTTGGCTTCCATCACATCGCTCGAGTACGCCTTCAGCAAGGCGCCGCACAACATGCGTTCTCTTGTTCAGGCCGTCGCGCTCTTCACCAACGCTATCTCTGCGGCAATCTGCGAGGCCTTGAACCCGCTGAGCGAGGACCCACATCTGGTGTGGAACTATGGTGTCATGGCTGTGCTCAGTTTCTTTGGCGGTGCCATGTTCTGGTGGCAGTTCAAGAGCTTGGATGCTCAGGAAGATGAGCTGAACATGTTGCCCGAGGGTAACACCGTGGCGACGATGAAGGATATGGAGGATTACCGTGATGAGCAGTCGAGGCCACCGACTCCAAGAGAGATCGTGGAGAAGAATTAGTCCAGGGATGACGTTAGAGTGCGGTCTTTTGTTAGACAGTGTGTGCGTTGTATATATGGTATCTATTAGATATAGAGATGTATATATTTATGATCTAATGGTGTGGGTTTACGGCGTTATGGTTGCGCTGGGTTTCTTTGGGGGATCATTCTGGTGGAGTAATTATCTAAATATATTTATGAAAACACGAAGCTCTTGTGAGCCCTCTTGTCACCGCCCAAGTCTGTTGTCATCCCGCCTACTCACCCTAGATATTCTCATCACCTCACATTCGCGCCACCGGCCATGTAACGGGCCTAAAATATGCAATGCCGGAGTAAAGTGAGGCCTTTTCGTAAACTCTCGTTGTTCCGAACCATGTCATCTTGTACTCGGTGCCTATAGCGGGTTTCCAAGTTGAAGTTTCCCTTTCCATGTCCAGTTTGTAGCTTGTGTCCCGAACTCATTTTCGTAACCCAGTTCACTTTCGTTGTGTCGCCAGCAGGCAAATAAACCGTGGGGGTGGCTCTTAGAAGAAACCCCTGAAGCATGACAAGCATTCTCCTCGGTCCCAAGAAAAGCATGGGGTTGTTCATATAGTTGTTTAGAGCTCTGATTACTTTCTCTATCAGCGCCTTGGTGGTTTATTCATATTCCCCTAGACCGCACAATATGGGCAGGATGTTCACCCACGCGGGTTTGTATCAATCACATCTTGTAACCAATTGCTGGGCGACACACCGTGCGATAAACGTGCCCATGCAGACCTGCTTCTCTATTATGCTAGCTAGAGGATCCCAAACGCCAGGAATAGTACAATACAAGAGGTGAACCCCTCACTCTCCACCTCACAGGTCCTCATCAGTCTCCATCTTCTCTCCATTCGCCGAGTTCTCCTTGGCTGGCCCACTCGCTTCCTTATCAATCATCTGTCTGCTCACCGACACAATGTTGTCCTCGATGAGCTCCTGTCCTACATCCTCGAGATGCTTCTTTGGGTCCTGCTTTCCGACGTATCGCGTCTTCAGCTGGTCCTTTGTCAACTCCGTCTCCTCCTTAACCCTCTTCTCGTAGCCTTCCGATAGCCCCACGAGACGCTGCAAGCGCTCGTTGTTCTTCTTGCCTTCAACGCGGAAATCGTCCATTTGTAGTCCCTCCGTCCAGACCTGCTTGTGCAGGTTCATCAGCATGTTCTCCTCCAGCGCTGTCTTGCGGTAAGCGATCGCGATGCTGTAATAATGCCTGTTCAGGCCGTGGATAAGAGCTTGGATGGAGGGCTTGTTGAGATGACCCAAGTTGGATGTCGATTGGCGGGGCTCCTGGCCGTGGATCAGGGATTGTGGGTTGATGAGGCGGAAGGCATCAATGACAACCTTGCCCTTGACGGATTGGATGGGGTCGACAACAACGGCGACGGCGCGGGGGTTGAGCTGCTCGAAGGATTGTTGTGTGTTGACATCGACGGACGACAGCCAGCAGCCAAAACCGGGATGGGAATGGTACCAGCCTACTACGGTTTCCGGTCTAAATGCTCAAGTCAGTTGATTGTTGTGACAGGTCGGATTGGGATGGACGAACCGCCCGGTTTGCCTCAGCATATCCATCATCTTTGTCTGGAACACTGGGTCGACGGCCTCAACACTGACACCAGTTCCGCTCTGGGGCATCGCAAACACATCCACCACGCGAACTGTGAAGTCATCGACGAACTCTCCCAGCATCAGTCCCATGACTTCCATGGGGACACCTGCGCGACCATGCCGTAACATCTTCAGAAGGGCGAGCGAGGAAATGTAGACGGTCTCGGAGTTATCAATCAAGCTCGTGTTATCCTATCCATCGTGTATTAGTGACTGTTTCATATGTGCCAGCTTTCGTTGATGTATCCATGGCAAGATCTTTGCGTGTTGACTGCCTCGTGTGGTGGTGAACTTACAGAGCCCGGTGCTGCTCCTCCACCCATGCCGCCAGCTGTCGCCAGCATGCGGTTTAACCTGCTGTCCATATCTCCGGTATGTGTCTGGAGGTGTCGGATTGGGGGGTATGTGTTGAGATTTTGTGGGATTCGTTGGTGGTGAGAGTAAGATGGTGATATAGAAAGTTATTGGCAGCTGTGGTCGCAGAACAGAGCTACAAGGCAGCTTGGGACGCGAAGGCTAGGCTGTTGGGTTGTTCGCTGTGTAATCCACCGCCCTGTCACGTGCAGTAGCGCAAGGCTGAGAACCTGTGGTGGTCAGTTCCTTGGCCACCCATGCCTATCGCCGTAACCGACCTGAGCCTCTCATATTCACGACAGGGCTGTGGAACTGACATATATTCACTGCTCTGAGGTGATTTCACTCTTCACACTGGGAAATACTCCTTGCGAAGGATTATTCTTATTTAGACTATCCTATATCTTGTTTTTACCCCTAGCCTCGCCTTACGAGAGCGGATACGGTGAACGGGCTGTTGGTGTCAAAGGAAGACTGAACCAAAACTAAAGCGGGCCCGGACCATCAGCAGTCCAGTACTCCACAAGCCACCGCGAATGCCGCGCCGTCCTCTTTCGCCTTTACAAACCCAAGCTTCGTTTCTGCCAATCTACCATCATACCAATCTACGCACAAACGCACGGATTGTGCCTGCCCCTTCAATTCTTGATCGTTCTCGAATTTGAAGATCAAAGGCTACTTTCACTCGGACTACTAGAACTACTGGACGCAATACAGTAGGACCATGGTGGGCTTCGCTCCAATCGACCCTCCCTCCACCAATGGAGGGGGGTCGAAGAAGAAGGTCGCGTACTTTTACGATTCTGATGTCGGAAACTATGCATATGTCGCAGGCCATCCCATGAAGCCTCATCGCATAAGGTTGGCCCACAGCCTGATTATGAACTATGGGACGTACAAGAAGATGGAGATATATGTAAGTCGCCCTTCGCCCTGCACCAAGCTACCCTTGGACCATGCCGCCCTTTTACCTCAACGAGCATCTGTCGCCCCATTTGAACGCGGTTGTCTGATCCGCATTGACTAACACGCGCATACAGCGAGCCAAACCAGCTACAAAGCATGAGATGACCCAATTTCATACGGACGAGTATGTCGACTTTCTCCAGAAGGTCACTCCAGACAATATGGACGCCTTCATGAAAGAGCAAGGCAAGTTCAACGTCGGCGACGATTGTCCCGTCTTTGATGGCCTCTTCGAGTTCTGTGGTATCTCCGCTGGTGGCAGCATGGAAGGCGCTGCGCGCCTCAACCGAGGAAAATGCGACATCGCAGTCAACTGGGCTGGTGGACTCCATCACGCCAAGAAGAGCGAGGCCAGTGGTTTCTGCTACATCAATGGTGAGATTGTCGCATAAACCCCCTCTATCCATTTCTGACCCTTGTAGATATCGTTCTCGGAATCATCGAGCTGTTGCGCTTCAAGTCGCGAGTTCTCTACATCGATATTGATGTCCACCATGGCGACGGTGTTGAAGAAGCATTCTACACTACCGATCGCGTCATGACCTGCTCCTTCCACAAGTACGGAGAGTACTTCCCTGGAACTGGAGAGCTCCGCGATATCGGTGTTGGCCAGGGCAAGAACTACGCCGTGAACTTCCCACTCCGCGACGGCATTGACGACGCTTCCTACAAATCGATCTTTGAACCAGTTATATCCGCTGTCATGCAGTACTATAGGCCCGAGGCTGTTGTTTTACAATGCGGTGGAGATTCGTTATCGGGCGACCGTCTCGGATGCTTCAATCTCAGCATGAGGGGTCACGCCAACTGCGTCAAATTTGTTAAGAGCTTCGGCCTTCCCACCCTGGTCCTCGGTGGTGGTGGTTATACTATGAGGAACGTCGCACGTACCTGGGCCTACGAGACTGGATTACTTGTCGGCGAAGAGATGAACGCCGTGTTGCCTTTCAATGAATATTACGAGTACTACGGCCCAGACTACGAGCTCGATGTTCGTTCGTCAAATATGGAGAACGCAAACTCCAATGACTACCTTGAGAAGATCAAAATCCAGGTCATTGAAAACTTGAAGAAGACTACCTTTGCGCCATCAGTCCAGATGCAAGACGTCCCCAGAGAACCTATGGGAGGCATGACTGAGGAGGAAGAGGCTGAGCTCGATGACCTTGATGAGGACGAAAACAAGGATGTCCGTAACACCGAACGCCGATGGGACAAAGCTATCACTAGGGATGATGAATTGGATGAGAGCGATGATGAAGAGTCAGGGCACGCCAATGGTGTCCGCCCACAAAACGGAGTGCCGAAGCGCATGAATATCATGGACTACCAGAACGCAAATGCTGTGGATTCCGAGGCAGCAAGTGGAGTCCAGACCCCAGATGTTGCACCAGAAGTCGATGAAGCAACCGCAGTTGCAACGGAGGCCAATGCAGAGGTTAACGAAGAGGTCATGCGAAGCAAATCATTAAACCCGACGCTTTCGGTTCTCGCCGAAGCTGGCGCATCAACTTCGAACGTAGCATCACGACCCGAATCACCGGCCCAAGTAGACGCGATGGGTGATGTGGATATGGATAAGCCTGAAATAGAGCCAAAGGCGCCCGATGAGCCAATACCAGAAGCTGCAGCCGCTGAAGTAGCTGCTGCACCCGTTGCGACTCCCCCGATATCACCCGTTTCCGCTGCCGCCGCAGTCGAGGCACCTACACCAGCTGAGCCTGAAACAGAAACAAAGCCCACGCCAACTGCAGTAGATGATGTTAAGTCTGCAGCTGCAGAAGAACGTGATGCTGAGGATGTCAAAGATGAAGTTGCAACGGAAGTAGCAGACAAGATGGACGAGTCATAAGTCATTGAGCGTGTGCCTTCGCACATCTCGCAGGCACATGAACCCAAGCTTTAATAGCTTCACTGAACTAGCGCGGACACTTTGGCATTATACACTCCACGGGCGGGTTCGTGCGTTTTTGGCGCTCATGCATTTCACGGTATATCTGAAAAGGGTGCTTCAGGCGTATGGTAATAATAGGGGTAGGGGGACCTCCTTGGCCGTTTATGATGGAATTAGGAGTTTCGAGTTCAAATGATTTATCTCGACGTTGTTCTTAGCTAGTACTTGCTAGAATAGATACCTTTGGTAATATTCACATACATAAGCTCCTCAAAATGATAGTGCACGATCCAACCTGCTGTCAGAGAGGGGAGGCTGTTCCTGTCACCAATCATTTTGCTAGGGAAAATTCACGGTGTTTGCCTCAGGCCACAACAGACTATTTGCTGTTTCATCAGATGTACCCAATTCTATCAACAGAGCCAGTACAACAACGGTTTTTGTCATGAATAACTAATTAGCTACTCTTTGCAATAATTGAGAACTTGTCCTGAATACCGTAGAGTCGTAATACATGTTTGGCAGTTCTTTACATTGCATTGTCTGAGCAAATTGAACGTTGTGGTGGTGGTCCTCGGTAAGCGAGAGATTAGGGTTTTCTAATCCGCGCTCCAATCCGCACCTGGAAAGAACTTCACCACGACGACCAAGCAGCACATCACGACCCTTTGAACTCACCACCAGTCTCAAAGAACCTCCGACAAAATGGCCAAGATCTCGTATGTGTGCCCCCTCACTCTCACGAACACGACGTGTACGAAGTGTCCCCGATTTGCGCCGGATCCGGGGATGCGCGATGTTTTGTGTGGTGGATGGAGTTGGCTGACCGTTTTTACAGTCGTGGTGCCCCAGGTGGCAAGCTGAAGATGACCCTCGGTCTCCCAGTGTACGTTCTCCCCTCGAATACTCTCCGCGACGGACCCAGAATCGAACTGCGATACCGAGACGGATTGGATGGTTGGTGAAGGAAGAAACAGAGGTACTAACGCAACTACAGCGGCGCCGTCATGAACTGCTGCGACAACTCGGGTGCTCGTAACCTGTACATCATCTCCGTCAAGGGTATCGGAGCGCGTCTTAACCGTCTCCCCGCCGGTGGTGTCGGTGACATGGTCATGGCGACCGTCAAGAAGGGAAAGCCTGAGCTCAGGAAGAAGGTCATGCCCGCGGTCATTGTCCGCCAGTCCAAGCCATGGAAGCGCACAGATGGTGTCTTCCTCTACTTCGAGGATAACGCCGGTGTTGTGAGTACAGCCCTGTCCCGGTGTTGGCTTTATAGGGTGGATGGATGAGGGAGGGGTGTCGGATCCGATGGGTGTGGATTGATGGGAGGGGGGAATATTTTGTCGGGATACAAGCGTTGCGAGGACAGAAGGCTAACTATTTGTTCACAGATCGTCAACCCCAAGGGTGAGATGAAGGGATCAGCCATCACAGGACCAGTCGGAAAGGAGGCAGCTGAGTTGTGGCCAGTACGTCGAACCTCTGTTCCCATACCAAAAAAAAACTCTACTAACATTTTCCCAGCGTATTGCCAGCAACTCTGGTGTCGTCATGTAAAGTGTCTTTCTTTCGGGGTTCCTGGCTGGAGTTGCTTTCTTGCATGAGTCACATAGCGTCTACAAATCAATGGGCACAATTTGACATCACGCATGCTTTTGAGACATTACTTGATTCGGTATACTGCTTTTGATATGTGGAATTTTGACAGGACTCGGGAATATCCCCAGGCGCATACTTAATCGCCCCCCCTGATTCTAACTCGAGTCGAGCACCAGACGACAACCATCTATCGACTAGATTTACCGCCCGAACAACAACCAACTACACGTCAAAAGCCCAATTGTTTCACCGCAGCATGTAAAACTCGCCATATAAATGACTGGATACTTTTATTTTATTTTCTCCATGCCAGAGGCATATTTCTATATGTCTACAGTATCCCACATTTTCCGTCCCCCAACCCCGCACCCATCCCCGGTCATGCCTATCCCTTTAAACCAAGGCAATGCACTCAATCTCGACCGGAACACCCTTTGGCAGCTCCTTAACAGCGACGCAGCTCCTGGCTGGCTTGTGGGAGAAGAACTTCTCGTAGGCGCCGTTCATCTCAGCAAAGTTGTCCATGGTGGTGATGAAAACGTTGACCTTGACGACCTTCTTGATGGAGGATCCGGCGGCCTCGAGGACGGCAGACAGGTTGCTGATGCACTGCTCGGTCATCTGGGCAACGGTGTGGGTGGCCAGGGTGAAGATCTCGCCGGAGGGAGTGCATGGGATTTGGCCGGAGCAGTAGATGGTGGTGCCGGTCTTGATGGCTTGCGAGTAAGGGCCCGCGGCTGTGATGAAGTTAGTACGGGGTTTAGGGTCGTGTGGAGGCAGTTGAATGAGGGAATTGGGGAAATCGGAGGGGATTGGAGGGGTTGGTGGGTGGGTTGAGGTTGAGGTAATGCTAAAAGAGATAAGGGTGTAGCTTACGGAATGCGGCCTTATCGGTGTAGATGATCTCCTGTCCAGACATTTTGAAAGATGTAATTGTAGAGTACGAGTTTGTTTGAGTGTTATGATTTTAAATTGGTTGTTGAGTGCAAGTTCTGAATCGTTCTTGTATGGAGCTCTTAAATGGCGGGGTGGAGGGGAAACCGATGGCGGAGTCCCATGTCCGTGCCAGCTCCGTGTGTAAGCGACTATTACAGTTTCATGCCCTATATGTCAGGACGCAATTTTATTGGATGCGACGAACAAAGTATATGGCCAGATCGGGAGATAAATACGAACGAGAACGCACTACTATTGCCCAAATATGGCAAGCGATCTCAGCAGCGCCGAAATAGAGTCTCAGTGGTGTCTCTTGATAGATAAGCTTCGCGCAAGGGCCTTGACATAGGGATCCGTACTGAGGCCGTGTATTCCGCCCTTCACCATCTATGCGAAGTACATAAACCATTTTCATGGAGTGTAGAAGCGATGCATAGCATGTTCCATCAATAGCTATATTTCGTCCCCACGGGTTCCTATGGTATCCATTGTAATTCCCACGCAAGGAGGTCTTAAGACTTTTACTGTGTACAACTGTGGTATGTGGTCTGTGGTCGTCGGCAGCGCTAGGCACATAGCGCGCTTCGGCTCGCTTAATTCCCATGAGTAACAACTGCTCTTTCAACGACATGTCATGAATAGCAACCCCTGAATAGTCGACGCGCAACGCTCTGAATTACAAAATGATCATATAATAACATTCAGGGGCTATATTCATTCCGAGATACCCGGTCGGACATATAAAATATTTTGGGGCCGGCCCGGTATGCAGTATTTGAAGGTTTTGGTGGTGCCAAGCAACCTGTCCTGTGGCACCCAAACACTACGCCTGGTGGGAGTGAGTTGATCGGGTTTCTTTCGTTTACTGCGATATATTCATTTCTGTTCTTTGCAAGATATTTCCATTTATTATCGGACTCTGAGGGGTATACAAAAAGGTAACAAACGCCAAAAACATCAAGTCCTGCTACCATCCACGCGAGAAGTCCAGCTCGTTGGGGAAATTCCCCCAATCCCGTGATCAGTGCAAGTGCAACAAACAGCCAAAACCACAAGTGTGGCAATTAAACCGCGGCAATACTCCATAAACGCCATAAGAACCATTACCGCATTTCCTCACATCATCATCAATACATAAATCCACTCTCTCAATGTTTGCTACGCGTCTTCTGCTTGACAGACACAATATGAGACTTGGCAGCAGCCACTGTCAAAGTCAGCAAGCAGTAACGCAAGCAAGAGGAATTGTCATACTTTGGACTTCCATCTTACTCTCGACGATCTCTCTGCAGCAGTAGCAGAACTCCTCGCACTCGATGTCCGAAGAGTCCGGCGTCGGCAGACGATGGAATCTTGGCGTCGGCGGCGGGGCATGTGGCCTCGGTGGCTCGGGGGCCATTGGCAGAGATTGCCTCACACGAGACTTGGACGAGGACGATTTCTCACTCGATCGCTTGGTGCTACGACGGCGACGAGGCTTCTTCTCGTTGTCGACGATGTCGGGTGTCCAGTGAACACTTTTCTTACCCGACGACGACGAGGTAGAGGAAGGTGCTTTCTCACCGCGTCTGTCGACGCCAATGGGCCGGTAGGTAGACACCGGTGGTTGTGTCTCGAGCCAGCCGGCGACCTTGTAGGCCAGCTCTGGCGTAAGCGAGGGTGAGGAGCGGTGGTGGGCTCTGGGAGTGTCCACAAGCGTCTTGGACGACTGTGAGCTGGATGAAGTGCTCATATTGTACGGAGACATTTTAAAAACGATGACACTTTGATGTTAAGTCGTTGTGGTGGACGGTGGTTGATGATGTGATGAGCATCAATGGTATACTACGAGCGGGGTTGGGTGCCTTGGTGACCAGATCGAGGGTACCAAGTGTGCAGAGGAGGGTACCGAAGGTTATCACTTCCGAAAGTCGTGCCACGGCCCGAAAAGTGTCCGGTAAACTCGGAAAAAGTTTACTGATAAAGTATGGAGAGATATGGATGAACTATATGATAAAGGAGGAAGGAAAGAAGAAGATGGAGAAGGGGGGGGAGAGCAGGTCTTATGAGGAAGAGAAGTCTGATATTTGGGTGAAGCGAGTTCAACTGACCAATGAGAAGCCGTCATCCAATTATACCAGATCATCCACCACCAATTCTACCCCCCCCTCCCTGGCATATCTGACTCTAAGCGATTCCTGCGGCACTGGATACCACCCCGTTTTCCTGCCACTTTTAAGTATCGATTTGGGAGCCTTGCTGCGCTCGAATTTTATCACGACCAAAAATGGGTGATATCTTGAGGTTATGAGTGGTCCGTGCATGCGACCGGGTAGACGCCGCTTGTCACCTGCAAGGCGTAAAATGCTGCGGTGGTGCATATCATGGCTGAGATGGAAGCTTCCAGTGAAAAATTCAGGGTGTTTTTAAACTATGGACTTCCATATCTATCTATTGTTTCTTGGGGATGCAACCATGTTGTCTGATGATCCCCTTCATTCATGACGTTGATGAGTTGTCGTCCAGGCGGTTGGGGGATGGATTTTCGGTGGGGGAACATCCCGGGGCCCATCGATGGCAATGGTGGATTTTACCACTAAACCATCGTTGCCGTGTAAAGCGTCAGCCCGACGGGGCCCATGGCACCAGGGGTCATTGCAATCCTACGATTAACAGATGCACTTTGATAATTGGATGATATCTTAATTGATTCCCCTTCTGGACCCCGATGTCAGTTGTAAGGGGCCTGTCCAGCTGAGTCATCCATTTAGGCTGACGTAACGCATTAGTTATCAGGAATACGACGTTCCCATTGGTGGAGAGCGATTTCAGCTGAGGTAATTACTTAGTCACCCGACCCTCCTCTTCAACGACATGCCATCAAGCCCTGCCACGACGACATTTCGTGCTGCAATCCGTTCCAATCGGCAATAGGAGATAATATAGAATGATAAGGAGAGTAAGGATAGTAAGTTTACCGGTGGGTTCTGAGATTTTATTTTGGTTAGTCGACTTGCGGGACTTGCAGGATTTCATGATGAATATTCTCTACTAGTGCCTCTTCCTCGTCCTCTCTCCCTGCCAAGCACCGGCCAAGACCATCGCCGCCCCAGGCTTTGTGCTCCCAGATCGCCTGGAGCTGGTATATCTCACTCTTCCAAGGCCATTCCTTAGCATGAATGCCTCCTTGACGACCCAAGTGTGCGACGTTATGAACGCACCACCCGATTGCCCAATAGACGACAAGAGTGCCGCCCAGCAACAAGTTGTTGCCGGCTTATCTGCTGTCAGCGTATCCTGCTTGCTAGCTGCATGCGGAGCGTTCGGTTTCTTTCTGATATGAACATATTCACCCATGGTTATTACTCTAATCGTGTTCTAATTAGTAGTGGAGAATAATACGGAGAGCGAGTTTACAGGTGGGTTTTGAGATTTTATTTGTCTGCTATTTTAACTGTTCTGTTGTCCAAGAATCCTATAATCTTGCACTCTGATCAAACCTCCAGGGATCCAAGTAAACAGCTTAAATTACTTAGCTAAACCCACAATGAAACTAATTACCTACTCCACATTCACATCATCAACTCCCCTCCCCAATCCTAACCCCCAACCCCTCCATAACC